>JAQFZT010002194.1:0-12339 GCA_034696325.1 Camisiidae sp. | reverse complement strand
ATTTGGCGCTTTTTTATTATAAGATTTAATTTTATGTAAAATTTAGATAATTGAAAAGCAGTAATTTTTAGATAAAATAAATATACATAAATTTAACCGAAAAAGTTTCTAAATTTGATGGGTATTTATATACTTATTTTTTACTTATTTTTTTACATAAATTTTATCTAAAAAAGATTGCTTGGGCTTTTACCTTGGATTAGGTTATGATTCAATAATACATTATTTCATTAAATTAAGAAAAGGCTTATTCGGAAAATAGAAGATTTATTATTTTAAAAAATAATATATATTAAATAAAAACTAGAGTTAAAATAATTAAAAAATGGTGAGCTTTAAGATGAGTATTTTAACAAAATGTCTTTTCTGTTTGAACAAATGGTCATAATTATTTGTGTTCGATTATATCAGTTCTCAGATCATTAAAGATGTTTAGATTAGTTGCGATTCATCCAAAATAGTCATTTCCTGTTATTAAATCTTTTTTATATTTGTCGTTACTTTTTGACCATCACTACCTCCACCTCTATTGCCTCCATTGCCTCTATTTGCAATTTGTGGGTTAGTTTTTGTCGGCTGTTCAAATTTTGGTTGACTTTGTTGTTGTTCCTTACGTTCACGTGGACGACGTGGTGGACGTGGAATACGTCGAATACATTCAATCGGATCATATGAAGCCAACAATAGCACCACTAAAAGTATAGTAAGTGCTGATGTTACCATTTTAATCAAATTCATTTTAAGACAATTAATTTTTACTGTATTATCAAGTTTTATATAATATTATTCTGATTATCACACAATCAGTTCAATATTTGAACACTGTTTTAAAAACCTATCTTTTCGTCTTGTTTGTAAACTAAGTTTATAATTTTAAATTAATGTTTGAGTTTTAAACGAATTACTCAGCCACTCAGCTCTTATGCTCAATATTTCAGAAATTGGTTAACTTTAATTATATCTTTTTAAATTTAAGTTTCGTGCTTAAGGTTAATCAATAACAATCATTTGTTATGCATCAGTTTCTCTCAGAACAAATGTACTTTCCATTGAAATACAGTCTGACCTCGATTATGGCAAGCAGTTGGGGCTCTGAAAAATAGTTGCCATAATCGGGTTTTGCCATAATCCAATAACTTTAACCTTATACAGTATAGGTCGAGGCTTTAAAAATTGGTTGCTATGATCGGGGTTTGCCATAATCCGAGTTGCCATAATCGGGGTCAGACTGTACCCTTTTTCTCAAAACTTGCGTTTTTGATGATTGCGTTCTTTATGATAAGAAATTCATTAAAATAATTCAATTTATTAGCTCGTGTTTCAACAATGAGATGAATAGAAATACCTGTACCACAATCATTATCATAAAATTCCATTAAAAATTGTTAATTTATTTTAAGCAATTGTAAATTATTTTATTTAAATCTAATATCAAAATTTAATGAAGAATAAGCTTCAAGAACGTTAGTTTCTTCTCAAAAGAAGATTATTTCATGAATTCAAAGAATAATTTATTCCTCGATTTGAAAATTTTTTATTTAAAAAATAAAATATATTGTACAAAAATTAGAGTTAATATAATTGTAAATATTGACCAAATTTAATAGTTTAAATAAATGGTAAGAATAGTCTTTGTTAATTATACCAGTTCCCAGATAAATAACGAAAACACGTATTTCCAGACCATTGAAGATGTTAAGATTTGCTCAACTCATCCAAAATAGTTACTTCTTTCCCTTTGTCTTCTGCCACCACCTCTATTGCCTCTATTTCCTCCATTTCCAACTCCTTTATTAGGTCTAATCGGCTGTTGAGGTTTTGCGGGAAGGGCTGCCGGATATACATTGTTATAATTACGCGGAGGACGTGTTGAACGGCGTTGACATTCAATTGGATATGAAGTCAAGAATAACATCACTAAAAGTATAGTTAGTGTTGATGTCAACAGTTTAATCAAAATCATTTTATGGCTTTTATTGTTCAATATTTTATGAGGTTTTATTTATTAAAATTTTGAATAGCATTCATTCGATTGAATATTGGTTAGCAAAACAAGTTTGAAAACAAATCTAATTGACTTGTTTATAAACGTATTCTAAGTTTATATTCTCGAGTTAGTCCTTGAATTTCAAGTTATTTTCAATGTCATTCTTATAGTTCTACTGTTGAACTTTAAATTCCATAAATTCAATCGGAATTTGAAACAAAAAACACCACTTTTTCAGGAACTGAAAATTAAGCTTTAGAAAGCTATCAAATATTTCTGATTGCTTTTGATTCCAATTCTTTTGCTCATACAAGAGATATCAACATTTTAAAAGTTTTAGTCTCAAACATTTTTCACCTTAAGTCAATCATATTTGAATTGATGATAAAAAATAATATCGAATTATTATGTTTTTTCTCACTTCATTTCAACACTATAGTATTGAAAAGATAAACTGAGGTCATATAGAGTTTTTGTGCAAAAATTATGTTCTTTAAACGAGATTTTTATGTTTCTTGACTAAAGCTTTGCAATATTTATATTTTCTGGAAATTTCAAGAAAATTTCGTGATATTTCGGAGTTTTCACGAGTGATATTTGAGCAGAAAAACAGAAATATGTGCTTATTTTTCTTTTCCGAAAGTCTGATCTCAGACAAAGTACAGGCTCTTGTCATCAGAAATTATTGACTTGAATTATGTAATATTGAAGCTTATTTTCGTGTTAAAGTATAACCATTGGCTATAAATCGGTTGTTATATATGAAAGCACCACGATTCGTCCGCACCCTGTTTTCAATCCCCTCAATAATTAGTTCCCAAAAAATTTATCCCATTTTCAAACTCAAAAGTAAACCAAAGGAAACTTATTTTAACTAAAATATGATAAAATATAATGAATCGTGAAAGGACGAATCGTAGTGTAGCCGCTATATAAGAAAAATAAGCATTTCTCAGAGTAAATGTTTTTCTCATTCAATCGTTCATTTTATTTATTTCTATTTCAATCTTATATAAGAATAATTTTAAAACATTATAAACTCTTAACATTTTATCGCTTTTTCAATTGAATTGAAGATTACTAGAAAGCCAATTATAGACTTGAGACTCATTAGTCAGTCATTATTATGAGTTGAGGTATCGAATAAATCATTTTATGTTGCGATAAAATCTGATTCAATGGAAATATTGTTATTGAAGAAATATGTGAATAAAACATCAACTGTTTGTTGAGGCAGTCGTAGGGAACTATAGACACATATAGTGTTTTGAGGATTTTGCTTTAAACATGTCCTTTTGAGTCTTATTTATGTTATAATAATGTTTGGATATGAGTTCATATGTAAAAAATTCGAGAATTTTTGATTTTCAAAAATTATTTCCCATAAAGCATAACACTTTAATCAAACTTTAAACGCGTTTTACTCAAAACAGTGCTTCGGTCTATAGTCCCCTATGATTGCCCTCCAGCCAATTGATCACAAAAGTCATGAGTATTACCAATAATTATAATGAGTTGAACGTAAACTTCATTATAAGGGAGGTATCAGTTGATGGGAAAGTCGTCTTAATGTCTGGCTCTTGTTTACATTGAAATTACATTAATTTTGGTACTGTACCTCTTCGTTCCGAAACACCTTCCAAAAATTTGAAACTTAACATTAAATTAACTTTATATGAATTAATTTAAAACAAATTTTATTTTCGAACCAAAATAATGTTCAAAAATGCTTAAAAATTTTAATTGAAAAAATTAAATTTATTTTGGTGATGTCTCATTGGGCTACATTTGATTTGAAAATAAAATTTGTTTAAAATTAATTGATATAAAGTTAATTTAATATATTGTATAATATTAGAATTTTTTTGGTCATAATTAAAGTATTGTTGGCTACAGACATATTGACAAATGGACAGAGAGTACGAAACTATGAACTGGTTTCGTTCCACCACTAGTTCAAAATTGATGACCAATTCATAAAATGAAATAATCAAATAATTCCAATAAAATGATTTGAAATGATTTTGATTCTGTTGATATATTGAATTATATTAACTTTGATCCTAGATAACTTGAAAATATATTCAAATATTTTTGAAGTTGATTTTTCTTAATAATTATTATTTTAAGAATCAAAACTAATTAATACTATTAGAGTTTGAATTTTGATGTAGTCATTGTCATAGAAGAAGTAGTTCCACTTGAGGATGAATTTGACTTATTCTTATATTTCTTACGATGTTTTTTTGTCATTCCCTGACTTGATCCACCCATACTTGTTGTCGTTCCTTGAGTTGTTCCACTCGAGGGTGAATTTGACTTATTCTTATGTTTCTTACGATGTTTTTTTGTCGTTCCCTGAGTTGATCCACCCATACTTGTTGTCATTCCTTGAGTTGTTCCACTCGTGCCTGTTGTCATTTGACCAGTTGTTTGGGAACCATTAGAACTTTGTGTTGTCCGTTTCCCTTTACCACCTCCGCCACCACGATGTCCCGCTTCAGTTGGATACAAGTCTACGATAACTATAGCTATGATTATTATAAGGAGAAGGAATGAGTTCGACAGCTTCATTGTGTCAGTTATTTATTTAATTGTATTTTTATTTATTATTTATAAATGAATATATTGTAGACTAATATAAAGTATTGATAGTATTCATTAACTATCAATATAAATGAATGCTCAAAATATTGTCTTTATATATAGTTTTTTTCAAAAACCGAAATTCCGTTCATTCAACAATAATTATCATCCGGAAAGGGATAATTATGCAAATTTTTTTGTCATTTTATTATAATTAGTACATTAATTTAGTTTAAAAAAATATGTACAATAAACTAACATTAGAATCGATTGCAGGAAAAGGATGATCATTTCACTCGAATTGACACAATAACATCGTTGAATTTATTTTCACTGACACGTGAGCTTAAAGAGTTCTACAAATCTAATAAAATCTATCAAATGTTTGAGTATTGAGTGAAAGGCATCAGGTCATCAACACATTAATTAATAATAATTAATACTAGTTTATGGTAGTTAAGCATCTGAAAAGACGACTTATGCAGTTATTCTTAAATGAATCGGAATATTTGTCTAAAATAAAATAAACTGTAATTCAGTGTATGACAGCTTTTTACATGATAAAGACTTTAAGATGTTTTGCAATTAAGTATATAATTTAATATATATTCCCTATTCATTTAAGCGTAACTGTGAATTTACATACAGTATTACAGTAAGATTGAAATGGTCAATTTTTATCAATACTCAATACATTTTAGAATCAAAGTAAATTTTCAAAATCATTATTTGGGCAAAGTTTATATATATTCAGAACAGTGTTGACAAAATGATTTTTTTCTGACTCAAGCAATTACCAGAGATTTTGCCTTTTGATTACTTTAAATGGCATCCAGTTATCTATTGATTGAAATGACTTATGGAGACATTAACTGCCGGTTATATCGTAGAACACGCTTATTAAGTAATAATTGGAAAGTTTATTTTAAGAAGAAGTTTGTTTATAACAATACAGAGAGTGATAGATCAATGAAAGCGATTAGAACTTCCGTTTGAGAGATGTAACAACTTATGTTCATGCAATTGACAACAGATAGAAAAGCAAAATTTATACTTATCTACTATTTTACGAATATTTATCACTCAAACAGTGAGAGAATATTGAAACAAAAACAACATATTTTTAATTTTATAAATGTTTATCTAATGAAAAATTGTAAAACTCATAAAAGCAAATGAAATACAAGTACAAGTAATTGAAAATAAATTACAAGCTTAGAGATAAATTTGCACTCATTACTTATGGTCATTTTTAAATCATGAAACTTTCCATTAAAGTTAAGTCCTTAATATCAAGAATCATCAGTGGCTGTGTCGGAGTTCTCAAATTCAACATTATTTTCAATGAGAGCATTTTCTTGAGGAACAGTTTGTGATACCTTTCGATCACCAAATCTATTACTTGAAGTGTAACGCGCGGCCAACTCTATGTCTTCATCATATAGAAAGTAAACTTCTGGATCACCGATTCTATTATTGAGATAATAGAAATCAGGTGAAGAACCGCACGGAATAGAGTCCTCCACATGATTACAGACGAGCATTGATTGATCGAAGACTGTATTGTTCGGACAGATGAATGAGTATTGCATTATTAGCTGGTTTATGAAAAACATGATTAAGCCTTCAGATAAATATTAATTAAATATAAAATAAAAGTGTTTTAAAGTTTCAATGAATTCCTTACGGGATTTCCATAACCTTTTTCAATAGTATGGCAGACATGATATATTTGGCATCTATTAATACATTTTATTAATAGTACTCAAATATCTTATAATATGAGAATATTTTTATGATTGTAAATCTATTTGAGAGAACAGTTATTATAAATACCCGTTATCGACATCAGCATAATATCCATCAGCAAAACATGCAAAACTTGGATTCACTGAATCAATGAGATCATACCAGCCGTCACTCAAGTCATAGGCAGCTCTTTTTGTCTGAAATTTTTGTTGAATAAATTTACGAAATATATTTTGATTAGAAAAATAATCTTATTTTTGATAATCACCCGTTTGATGGTTTGTCTGTTTGCACAACAGAACAACACAATAACAAAAAATAAAACAACAAAGAGAAAAACTTTCATTTCCGAGTTTCTAGTATTCTTCGAACTGATAGTCTCCGAAATAACTTAACATTTGTTTTGTTAACTCTTTTTGTAAAACTTTTTTGGGAGGATATGCCTTAAGTAAAAGTGATGACACAAATAAGATGTTGTTTTCATTATTATGCGTCTAATTAATGTATATCATGAATGCCCTATTTATCCATCAAATTATTATTAATCGTTTGATAATGAAATTTTAAATATTTCTATGAAAACAGTGAAGATTAAGTCGAATGAAATCTAAATTCTCTGTGAACTACAATTACAGAACTTTTAGGATATTAGTTTTGAAAACTTTTTTCAAGTTTATTAATAGATTATTAATAATTGGATTCAAATTGAAATATATTTCTTTGAGTAAAAAGTTATTCAGTTTTGAATTATTTTTTAATTATAGTACAAAATCTACAAAAAAAGAGTTCAATGATAAAGATCTGTATGCAATATATCACTAATCCGTCTAATGATTGTTTTCTCGTGATATTTTTCATCACGATTTGATACTCAAATCTGTTATTAACTTATTATTGAGGAAAATGTGTTTTGAAATATCTTTGTTTTATTCTCACTATCAAAAAATATTTGAATTGAATTAATTTCATGAAAAATCCAAAAAAAATGAATGTGATCTTCTATAAAACAAAACTGAATTCAATTTTTAAAGTAATTAATTATAGGTTTGTTGTTTATAACAAATATCATGTTGAAAATTGTGAGCCTGAGGCCGAAGATTTTACTCTCTTTTACCCTTATTATATGAAAGAATGAATATATTAATTCACATAACAATATGTTTGATAAACATTTAATAAGAGTATTACTTGTATAGCCAGTTATAATTTGCATAAATTTATTTTTGACACATTGATAATAAAACTTGTAATGGAATGGAATTTGTAATGAACTGGTTTACTAAAATGTAGCTCTAGTTATGAAACTCAAATGCTCTTCTGGTTATAAAAATGTATTAAGCTTAAAGCTTTTATGAGAACAAAAGTCTATATAATAAATGTAACTTATAATAAGTTTTATTGCTCAAACAAAAGTTATTGATAAAAAGTGATTTATGCCACTTTTGACGAATGGCTATTTTCATAGACTTTTTTGCCAAAAATAGAAAACCCCCACCAACCTAAAGAAACCTCCATCAACTGATTTTGTATTGACTGAACTGCTGTTCAAGTAATCTCTAATAATCCCCTGTGCAGGGGTTCAAATTTTGTCGACCACATATCCGGTCGATCGCGAAGAAAACTTTTAAAATGAATCAGTTCGTTAAAGAGATTCAGTTTATTTGATGTATAACTCAAGATGAATGGGCCCTCAAAAGTTTTATTCTCTATTTTCAAATATAAAGACTCTGAGATAATAGTTTATCAAAAATTGCAGTTACCATAAAAGGTAGTACTAATTTAAGAGATTTTTTATTAATGCTTGAAAACTTCGAAATGAAAAGTCTACTTTAATGTAATGTTTGCGAACATAGTCTTCAAGATCTCGTATTCGATTTAGTGACTCCAATTTTAGGAAGCAATAAAATGAAAGCAAAAGTTATATAATTCAATTATTTGAGCATAGAATCACCTCATGGTATATTATGGAGCTTTCCATTCATTTATTGTTGTCTTTTTAAATATAACTAAATTAGTAGTTCTATTAAAGCTCAATAACTGAAAGCTATTGGTTGCAAAGCGCATTCATGGATGTAATAATGTTAAACTTTTTAAGCGTCAACATAAGCACTAATTCTGATTCTAATTTATCATAAAAATAAACTTAAATTTTAACGTCTAGTTTTATATACAATTAATTTTTCGTTTCCCTGACGAAGACTTCATCTGAAGTCGAAAGGCCTCGTAATTCATTTTTAATTTCTAAATGAAGTTTTCACTAAGAAAAAGAGTTAATTAAACTATTCATTCATAGTAAAAATGAACAACAATTACAGTTTCGAATGCGGTCAATCAATTCATGAATCCAAAGCGCGTTCATGAATTGCCAACAATTACTTTGTCTATCAGAGAAAGTGTTAACTGCATTGTAAGGATAAATTGATTACTTTTTAGAGAGATTTTAAAAAAGATCTAAAATACATAAATAGATAATATCAGGCGTATAATAGATAACTCAGTGGTCAGAGCATGTGTTTGCCGTCATTAGATTCCCGGCTTTACAGCTATACTTTCTATTTGTAAAGTGAGCTAATTTACCACTTTTCTATCTATACTTTAGATATAAAGTGAAAAACAACATAACATAACATAACATAAGCGATTAATTAAATCTTTAACTAATTGTTAAATGAATGATTACAACTTGATTTAAATAGAAAGCAAAAATTTCAAACGGTTTCATTAATAAGCATTATATTTCAGTTCAGATGAAGAAAGTATTCAACAAAATGTTATCAATTCTTATATTTATATCACAAATTGGTATCCACTCATTTCTTCCGATAATTCCACGCTTTGTTTCAAACCAAACAGCTATTAATTTTAATTTAATATATGATGTGGAAACAAATATACAGATTAAAAATTCCTTCATGTTCTCACAGTGTGCATTGTTTGTTGTGGCCATTTTCACAGCTTTTCTCACATTAATTGTCGGATGTATTGCTATTCGATCAGTGATTCTGGCATTTTATACAAACTTTTTCAAACAAGAATCTGCACCCATTCATATACCACCACCGCCTCCACCTTCAAAAGATGATGAATTGTCCGGTGATTCCAATAACACTAAAGTCCAGACTGAAAATAGTGGTGAAGAGAATCAGAATAAAGAGAAAATAGTGAAAGAAAATAGTAATAGCACTGAACAAAACTTGCAGAAAAAGAATGAAAAAATCATTCAAAATAAAAAAGTTTAACATTTATTAATTATTTTCAATAAGCTTTAATTTGATTCAAAATTTTTCAATAACTTTATATTTGTATTGAATTCATTAATAAATTTTCAAGTCTAATTTTAAGCAGAAATAATTTATCTGTATTTAATTGATAGTACAGTATTTTGTTTGACATTGATTTCAACTTATATTGAGAACCATTGGTAGTACCACAGAAAGGTAATTGAGTCCAATTCAATGTAAAAACTTGAGCATCAGATCACTTCATAACTAGTTTACAAAGAACTTATCTGTGATGCATAGAAAATATTTGATTCTGACTTTGAAATAAGTAAAATCGCAATTCGGGGTCGTTTTCCCTCTTAGTTTTTATAATATCTAATCTTAACAATCAATGGTCACGATTTTGAGAAAATTGAAATGAAACTGTTTGAAACTCTCTACGCGTACTTTAATTACTTATTTGTATGACTTTATTCATTATCTAAATCTGTGAAAAACTCAAAAGCGATTAAAACTCAATATGTTTGAAATTATTTATCTAAACTCTTTTATTCAGTGAAAACATAAATAAAAATAAAATTACAGTAATTTAATTGATATCTTAGCCAATCGTTTTCGAGTGGATCCATACTCTTCTTCAGGGCTTAGAAAGATGTGTCAGATTTTATATACTATTTACAACGACTTAAAAAGTTACACGAGATTAACAACAATGCTTAATTTGAGACATAATAAAAAACCTTTTAAAACTATCGATTTTTCGCAATATCCTTAGAAATTCATATAAAATTGTGACTAAACGGGAGACAAATACATGCCTTTATCTCTATTTAATAGAGATCGTTTATCATGACTTCTTATTATCTGCGAATTATTAACTTTTCTTTGCCAATAGTTGTTAACACTTTTGATTCAATATGAATTTTGACTTTTATTCTCAATATGTTATTATTATAATTTGAATTATTTAAACCAAATATAAAATTAAACTTTTTAATGAATTTAACTTGAAATACAATAAAGTTTTATAAATGTTCAAAAAATCATAGTATTATAATACAGAAATAGCCAATTATTAAAATAGCTTTGAGTTTATGCAACTTTTTACACTTTAGTTGTTGAACTTTATTGAGAATCATTGTTTAATTTTTTAAAAGCTTTTTAGACTCAAACAAAATCCATGTCAGTTATTATCCTTATACTTAGCATAGACATCGGTCAAAATATAATAAAGGCTTCTTATAAAAACCTTTAATATCAATATATGAGCCAAATTCATATCAATATTTAAATAAAACATAAGTTGCTTCCTGTAAAGTACAATCAATTCCAAAAAGTTATGCAGAGATCCGGGAAAATCCGGTTGACAAATGAAAAATGAGGTGAAAAATAGAAATTTGAATAATAATGAATTTCAATGAATAGCTTTGCGTAGTTATGAGTTTTATATTGAATAGCAGTGAGTAATAGTATTGAGTAGTGGTTATGTTTGTCAACCCCTTATGAATCCGCATCATTTCTGGAATGATAGATACATAACTTTTCGGAATGAATTTTACGAAATGTTACTTAACTCGTTCTTGAATATAAGAATAACAACTAGAGTAAACTTTAGATGATTCTCTGGTTTAGTAAAAAACTGCAAAACTATTTTTATTTGAAATCATCATCGAGTGAATTATCATCTTCTATATTATCTTCAATAGCGAAAGTTTTTTCAGTTTTTAGTAGTTGTGGAGCTCTATTGGTTGATAAATCAAATGTCCCTCTGTTGCTACTACTGAAAGAAGGTGTGCGTCTGAAATCATCTTCGCCGTGAAAATTCATATTTTGACCGATTCTATCGTTAAGATGAAAAAATTCTTCCGACTGTTCACACGGGACGGACAATTGACTCTCAAAAGTACATGTTTGAGTTAATTGATTGAAAACAGTTCCGTTACCGCATATGAAAGAGTACTGAAGGAAACGCTATAAAAAAGTTCAATGAATTGTTTTATTGATGAAAGGGTTCAATGAATGAAATAGCTTAAGAGAACAATAGTTCAATTCAAAACATACTCAAAAAAACTTTATCTGAATTTATTTATGACTAATAAAAAGTAAAAATATATGGCTATTCATACTTTAAATTTGATGGATATTATGTATTGTTAATGATTATTCATTTACTTGATTCTACTTTAATTTTAAGGTCATTTTCTTTTTAAAATTATTTTATGATTTGATTAGTTTGAATGATTACAGAAACGTGTGAATATGAAAATAAGAGGTTAATCACTTCTTATTGTGTATTTATGAACGTGAAATTTATGAATAGATAAAGAGCACACTTTGCAGATGATATTTGATGTGATAATTGCTAACAAGTTAGACAACATCTTAACTTAGGATTATTAAGAAGAGACATTAAGTACTCATTGAAATAAACATTTTAATAGAAAACAATGTTAATAGTAGAGGAATGTAAATATAATGTGGGCTAATAATGAAATTTTAAGAAGATTTGTTAGTAAACTCATTGATAACCACAGGTATTCTCATAGGTATCACCTCATATGACCGAATTTCATTTGACCAAAATTTTTTGAACTTTTGAAAAATATATTTTGATTTCATTCAAATATAGAAAGCATATATATATATGTAATATTTATATGTAAAATATAATGAAACCCTAATACAATTTAATCTCTTATCTGCTTATCTTATAATCTCGTGAGAATAAATTAACATCTGGAAAATCTTAAACATCTGAAATAAATTATATGAAATATACCAATAAAACATTCTAAA
>JAQFZT010002193.1:0-12340 GCA_034696325.1 Camisiidae sp. | reverse complement strand
TGAAGAAAAGTTACGAAAATGATAATTAAAATAAGTAATTACTTCTGGTGTAGACATTGATTGTTCCAAGAGTTTGGTTGGTTCGATGTCTTCGATGGTTAAAGTGCGACCTTTATCGCTGTTGACATTTGCAGTTGTATTTTTAGGTGAAATGCTCTGTTTTTGAGATATATTTCTATAATGTGAGACAGATTGGAAACCACTAAAATGAGGTGATAAACTGTTTTCAATTCTAGATTTATTGGTCAGATTCTCTTCCTCTTCGCTTGAATCTAGACTTTCATTATTTTGCTGATTATGAGATTTATTTCGATTACGTTTCCTTTTTTTCTGCCTAAAGCCAACCGATTGCATAATTTGTTGTCCTTTTGATTGTTTTTCTCCGACTTCAGCCAACCCTTTAATTTTCAAGGTTTCGGCGGTTTTGAGTAAAGCGCTTAATTGGTTTTGGGGTACATTGACTTCACCCCGATATATAAAGTCTATGATTGACTTTAAGTCGCAGAATTTGACATCTTTTAGAATAACTATCGGATGTTTGCACGGATTTGAAATGAATAAGTTCTGAAAATAAGGACTACAGGCGGCCAAAACCATTTTGTGTGCTTTAATGCTCGCCCCCTCACACGCTAGAGTACAGTCAACCAGATTTTCATGTACTAACATATTTTGAAAAACATCACTCATGTTTGAATGAAAACTATTCCATTTAAGACAATATTGTTGTTGTGCTGCCATTTCATCACTTTTTAAAAGTAAACATAATTCAAATTAAAGATAACTATTATTTCATTATCGCTATTATAGTATAATTCATTCAAATTAAGCATTTCTATCAAATACTTTCAATAAATCATAAATTCATCGACTCATTCATAGTCAATATTTTATCCATCAATTTCCAAAAATGGTTTCTAAAATTGTTTAGATTCTCATCGATTTATAAAACAATTTATGAAATTTAGGGCTTTGAAAGTCTCTAGTAATGACACTCAAAACTGTGATGATTAAACTCGAAATTATGCGGTTTAAACATTAAATCCGACGAATGAATCGATAGTTATTTTGCATAATAAAAGTTAATCGCAATATAATTATCTCGATTTACAAAATAAGCGCTTAGTAATCAAGTATTTAATTAAAAAGTGGAACTTCTCTGCATTTCATGTGAACTCAACTTATATTAAAGTTGACTCAACTTTTAAGTTACAAAAAATAAGATAAACTTCTGATTCTTAAATCAATTTCTATGAAAATCAGATCAAACATTAAAGGCATTAATAATTGCGTAAAAATAATGAATAAGTAAGAAATGAAAAGTTGAAGTATAGGTAAACCCTATCTCTAATTAATTTTGATTTAATGTTGAAAATGAGTGCAATCATTGCGAAATGTTGTTGAGCAACAAAACTAGTATTAAAACGAAAAAAGTAAGGCATCGATCGTTTCCTACATTGAATATGAGAGACATTTTCTGCTAATGTTTGGGCCCATAGCATGGTTTGGACCCATACTATCAGATTGTATTTATATATTTCAATACCAATAATAAAGGTTTACATATAAATAATGAGTTAATACTTTTTGTTGATTACTTACATTTGATGTTAAATGAAGTTTAAAAAGTAAACCAATTGTTTATGAATTGAAAGAAATTTAAATTGAATAAAATATGAAAATCACCACAATTTTTGTGAGTAATACGAATGGTTTGAAGGAAGGCTTGTGAAGAGCTCTCAATCAAAGGCGGAGCAAACAATTCTGGGCTCAATTTTGCTCAACTCTTACCAATACTGGGGCTCCGATTGTGCGTCACAAGTGGTGACGTTTGGACCGCAATCCTATGTCTCCCATGACCTTATATTAAGGTATTTTTATCCGGTCTTCAATTCACGATACCTTTCATACCATTCAAATCTTAAACTAATTCAATCAATAACTGTATTTCTAATAAATGCCTTCAATTCTTGCATCACTTTTTCACTATTCAACAACTTTTTTGGTATTTCAAAACAAGTCTCAAATTCAAACTTAATAACAGTTTATTTCAACAGATATTTCATTACCTAATCTTTAATCTTTAAGTTTGAGTATTACATGATATAAAATGTATATATTTTAAAAAAATAAACAGTTGACACATTTGTTTCAAAACTTATGATTCACTTATAAATGATCACTAAATAACTGTTTTCTTTTATTAGTATTATTTATCAAAAGATTATTTGGAAGTTTTACAATCAAAATAAGGAACTTAAATAAAATTTGCGGTCTAATAGTATCATAAAACTAAGTTTTACACTTTACATATGGCTACATTTCGAAATGTCCAAATTCAAAATGTTCAAATCCTGTTTTGATACCCAAAATTTCAAAAAATTAAATCGACTATAAGTTAATATTAAGATAATTTTTAAAAATTAAATCTAACCTAACCTAACCTAACCCGAAAACATAGTCGACTAGAGTCCTATTTTGCACTCCAAACCTAACCTGTCCTGATTGACCCTTAACTTGACTTAATAAAGAGTAACTTTTAAGATATAAAATAAATTTGTTACTAGTTTTGACTATAAATAGGGCTAAATTTGCTTACCAGAGTACTAAAAGAGAGCAACAGGTTTTAAGATTTCGAAGTGCTTCCGGCACTGCCAAAGCTATTATATGGACATAAGGGGTTCCGCTCTACTATCAAGACGCTTAAGAGTTACAGTTGATCTATAGCTGTGAGGAAAATTGGTTCTAGAACCTATCAAACTGCTTCAAATCATATACCCGACCCATTCAAACAAAGCTAAGACACTGTTCCATAATAATAAGGACCCACTTTTGGGAAACCATCTTATCTTTTCCAATATTTAGAAATTAATCACTAAAAATTTTGAGCATTATTTTTCAAATTTATTTGACTGTCTCCTACGCTGGCTCTTATGGGACTGTCCTTATAGATATTGATTTGACCACAATTTATAAGATATTATCAAATATTTGAGTTATAACTTCACCTAATTCTTAAGATTTAGTATAATTATTAATTTATAAAATTAAAATGGTTAAAGAAATCAACAAGTTATTCAATGGTTCCTAAATCAAAATGATTTATATTGTATTATAAAACTTAAATATGAATTATTTGTTGCTTTTGTAATCTATTGTTAGATTAAGAACAACTAATAATTGATAAAAGGTTTTAGCGATTCCTTTAAAATCTGTTTGCACTCATTCTTTGACATGATGATTAAAATTTTTTAAAAGCCAAGACACCAATTAATACGATTGTTTCAGTAAATGCAGGCAATAAACTGCACAATACAAATATCCACCAAAAGAGAACACAATCCCAAACATCAGTTATGAAATATGAGAGCGAAATGCATGCGATGCTGTGTGATATCGATGCTATCATTTCAATTAATTTCAAATTAAGTATTAATACCAACTCATCAATTAAGAAAAATCTATAAATATAAAATACTCACAAAGTAATGACTGCATCGGATAAAACATTGTAATTCCACTCAAAAATCCAATAAATTCAATGACTAATAACACAATCGAAATCGAAAAGCCGATAATTAATCTGATTTATGTAGAGTAGAGTTAAATAGAATATAAAATATTGTTTTAGTAATCAATTACTCTGTATTTTTTGCATTATAATCGCTTAATGTATAATCCCATGGAATGCATGCCTTCACACTTTCGTCCTGAAAACAATTAATTCATATTTAAAAATAAGGACAGAGTTTATCTTTGAATATTTGTTGAACTTTAAAGTTAAATTGTTTTAAAACTTAAAACTTTTGATTACTCCTTAGATTTGGAACCGAATCTTGTTTATGATATCTTTAGAATATTTGTTTTGAACAGAATCTAAGCAGAGAAAGACTTACTCTATCCCATAAAAGAAGAATAAGAATGACCAGATGTCCCATCATTATCAAGAAACGCATTGGTATTAATTGGTTGACTTCCATTTTCTAATCTTCACTTTATTTTGAGTTGCAATCAGTTATTTTGTATAACTTTTTCTTATAATTTATGTTGAGTTTTGTACTCATGGAATTATTGTTTTGAAATTGTCTCACTTTCGTCAATAGCAACCATATTCTGTATATTGTAATCATTTTCAATACATTTCATTTGTGTTTCAATAGAGCTTAAATTCTAATAACTTTTAAATAGGAATCACAACCAAAATTATTAACCGTATTAAACATTGCAAAATATTAATTTTCAGGTGTCGATTAAGTCAAAGAATCTTTCCTTTGAATGCTTTTGTATAATTTCAATTCAAAATTCAAAATCCCATCAAATATACAGTGATTCAAAAGTTTGTGAGTTATTGTTACAGAAAAACAGAAAACTTCAAAATTAAATTGAATTAATTAATGTTAATTCAATACATTTTATGCAATAAAAGTACATAAAAACCACTGCAAATAACTTGTTAAAAATTAAAATTATGTTTAAAACATTAACAAAAGCTTTGACACAATAATTCTAACTTAGTTTTTCGACTACAACTGAAGTAGTTTTAAAAGTTTTGAAATAGATTTTAATGCAATAATATTTGTCTTAAAATGGGAAGCGACTGAAGTTTTTGTTTATCTGATTGAAATGCTTTGACTGATTGATATAAGAACCAGATCTGATTGTACTTAAATTAAGCTTAAATTTAATTTGACTAAATTTGAGAAATTCTGTGGCCAAGAAAGCTCTGGTCTAATTTGAGGCTTTTTTAATTAACTGTTTATTAAAGGCATACAAGTTTATTCCCAGACCAAAAAAATGAGTCGAATTTGAGGAACTTTGAATGTTGAAACTACAGTATGTAGTGATTTGCAGCAAATAAGGGTTATATATTTGGACTGAGCAGATGCATAGTGTATCATATATGACAACAATGTCTCAATCACAGGCTAACAAAACTCAGCCTAACTTTTCAATCTATTAAATCAAAGCATTCAAAATATGATTGTGTAAATTGGGTAATTGGGTTGCAGACCTTACACCTAATTTTGAAATCTAAATAAATTCATCAAATATATATAACATAATATGCTTTATAATAAGCTGAATAAAGATTTAAATGCCTTAATCTGATTCTAACTGAAAATCGCGCACTTGCTGTGTGAGTGTGTTATGAGTGGATGTATTGCCGGTACAACACTTGTCATACATTGTGTTAAGAGATTGTGTTCTTAGTCTCTCAACTATAGACTGTGAGAACACGTGTCCCTTAAATAAATTCAATTCAATTCAGTTCAATTCATTTTCAAGATATTTAGTAAAATATAATTCAATTTAATCAAAACTGTAAGTATTGTTATTGATTGCAATTAATTAAATATAATTTATATGAAATGTAATAAAATTGATATGAATTTTAGATGCGTTTCAATACAAAAGCAGTATTTTTGTTGAACTCATCGATAATAACATTATTATTAATTTCATTAACTAATCGAGTGTTGAGTTTAACACCCAATCCGTCAACAATTGTTGATCAGACAGATGTGACGCGTATTAAGAACTCAATTAAACTGTTGTCTCCGCTCTCATCAAACTCTTTGGCGAACATTTATTATTCAGTTTTATCGCAAACATTGCTTTCAACGCAACCGATCACTGATTCTAATAATATTTGCACTCATTTGAAGTCTCAAACCGATCAACAATTAGAAAATATATATTATGTCAGTTCGACCGCAAAACTCATCACTAATTGTCAGGTATTTTACTATTTATTGTGGAAACACATTCTTTGTATGCATTAAATAATAGATATTTTCGGAGTCTTACCAGATATTTGACAAATGAATGACAATTATCTTAATAACAATCCGATATATTATGGTTTTGTAAAAAAATCCTACTTTATTGTGCACTTTTCTTATCAATGAAAGTCTGGAAACGCAAAAAACATTTCTTAGTTAATGATTTTTTGTTAAATTTTCATATTAACTGATGAACAGATACCTCCGGCTCAATACGTAACTAAATTAGAGAGCTTTATAAAAGAGGATTCAACCGTTCCAGACATATATCGGGCGTCCATTTCTTTGATTAATTTGGGAAAAGCTATTGACTCGGCAAAAGTGAGCAAAGCATTGGCCGCCGCCCTTAAGAAAGATGAGTCATTGCTCAACACTGGGTTAGCGTTTCAATTAGCGGCTAAACTAACAAAACCTGAAGACAGAAATCCTTTCGTTGAGAAAATCGGTGATATTATAGTACAGGCGGATGAAGTGGACGGAAGATTCTTACAGGTATTGCTTCTTATTTGTTGATAATTATTTGAAAGAAGTTTTTTGACTGATTTTTGTATTTGATGACAGTTTGAAGGAGGACTCGGTATTACTGCCAGTATTGTAACTGGTGTTTACCAATTGGCCACCGCTAGCAATAAACCAGTCGGTTTGACTAATGTAAGTATCGGTAACTTATTCTTTTCTATCTAAATCAATAACAACTACAATTGCTTTCAATAAATACTTTCATAGCTTTAGTTAAATTGTTGTCTTAATATAATTTGAAATATATTTGGAGAACAGGATCAGGCATTGAAGTTCGCCAATTATTTCTTGTCGCGCAAGTTTGTTCTCACGCCGAAAGGCATTTCCGAATTATTGGATGTTTTGAAGCTTTACACCAATAATAAATACCACATTCCAGTTGTTGTAACTAATTATGGTTCGAGTGCTCTCTCGCCGACCAATTCTGTATTAACTGTAAGAATAACTAACGTTTTGGGCGCTTCTTTGGGACCATTGACTGTTACTGCAGACTCCGCCACAAGAGTTGATGATAAAAAAGTTCTTTGGACTAAAAAAGCCTTACAACCCGTTCAGGGAGACAGGTCTGGCTCTGACTCAAGTGGTCTTAAACTATTATTTACTTTTATCTCATATTTATAGCAAACTCTTTGCAATGAATTTTCTCGAATCGAAGCCTCCGCGAGGATTCTATGACGTGTCTATAACTGCGACTCCAACCAAACCTGATCCGCGTCTTATTGGAAATTCTGGTGTTCAGCTCAAAGCTATTGTATTGACTCAAGTTTCTGTTGTTAACGCAGAAGTTGTTGTCGCCGATAGAGATTCTGGTGGAAGCGGAGCCGTCACTAAGTATGAAAGTGTTACTTATTGTGTCCAAACCTTTCTGAAAGTTTGTAAAAACCGGTGTCAACCACATGTTTTGCATTATTTTTGGTGCAATACCTGTTCCCAATCGGCCGGTATAAGGATTGGCTATTTTAACGATTACTTCTATTTACATTGAATTCATCGAATGGGTTTAGCCAAACATAAATCCTATGATTTTATTTTATTTTTCAAGAGAATCTGTTGATTCAAATGATATTCTTATTATTTGATAGACTTGAATATCCGTCATCGATATCGAACCCATTGGAAGCAGACTATCAGCAGAGACTACTGATTAAATTCCAATTGCGTGACAAAATAGCCGGTGATGTGTTGACAGCTCACCAGACATTCGTTCAGTTAACTAATGTGAAGACAAAGCAAGAGATAGTTTTCGTCGCAGAACCAGACGCTACACAAACATATAAAATGGATCTAAACTTACAAACAAAAGCTAAAGACTTGAACTATATTTCTGGTGTCTATCAAATTAAACTTATAATCGGAGACGCAGTCATTTCAAACCCAATAGAATGGAAAATGGGAACCATTAATCTTCAGTTGCCGTCAAACCCTTCGCCTCCATCTTCTGATAAGTCTGTTTCACCTCATGTTCCGAAACCTGAAATTAAACACTTATTTAGAGAACAAGAGATACGACCGGCGCCTGTCGTTTCAAATGCTTTCTCAATATTGGCATTAATACCTCTTGTGATACTCTTCGGACTCGTAAGTCATTTATTTATTTAATAATAAGTATAAGGAATCTCTTATACTGTTTTGAGCCAATGCTTCGTTGGAATTCTTGAAATTATAATTCAATGTTTTCTTCCAATGCATTGGAAAATGAATTATCTGGAGATTTATAGGTGATAATTAGACATTTATAACCCTATATATCACAGAGCATTTCCTTAACAATTATTCAATCATTTTATTCACAATTTATATCTATTACAGTGGCTTAAAATTGGTGTCAATTTGTCTGCATTTCCATTCACTCTATCAGCGCTTGTATTCCATATAGGATTGGCTCTAATTTTCCTTCTTTACGTTTGTTTTTTCGTAAAATTAAATATGTTTCAAACGTGCAAATATTTGGCCGGACTCGGAGTCATCACTTTTCTTTCGGGACATTCGCTTTTGAGAAAACTCGCGAATAGCAAAAAATAATGTTAATTTAATTATTTAAACTTCTATTTTAAAATGAGTTTTTTTGCACTCAAATAATTTAATATTAATGTATCAATAAGTTATGTTTAATAAATCAATTGACAAAAAATAAAAGCTTTCGATATATAAGTAAATAATGATTAATTCTGGAAGAGTTATTTGAGATGCACTGACCACTCATGACGAGTGAGCGTTTGCAATGAGTTAATGAAAGAGTACTGTTTCATCATAAGAAGTCTGAGAGAGTCATCGAACCCTTTGGAGCGCTGTGCGAATAGTCCTCCATTTCTTCAGACCGTCCGCGACCGCCTCTGCCTCCTCGACCTCTTCCTCTGCCCCTTCCTCTACCTCTACCTCTTCCACGACCTCTGTTCGAGTCGTGATGAAACCTATTTTCCGAACCATTAGATCTCATATTAGAAGTGGAAGACGTGGCGTAATTGATCTGAAGTCTATTCATGGCCTGTACTAATGATGAGAACTCCCCTGAACACCAAATACAACCGTGAAATTGAAGTGAGCCGTCCTTTAGACGAGATTTATCTGTTTTGTACTCAATTGAACTTAATTTTCGATTACATTTCTGACAAATTTCACTCTCAATCGTGACTTTATTGGCGTCTTTAAAGGCAGACATTGAGAAATTGCATTTATTGCATGAGACTCTCCACGAGGGCGGACCTGAGCCCGGATCTAATACAAGCATTCCGTTATACTTGCAATTTTGGCATTCAGTTAAACTATTGGCTATCATAGAATGCTTGCAAGTCTCGTGTGGACATTGATTACAACCAGAAGCCTTAGACATATTTTCAAACGGAGGATCATTGAAACAATGCGGACAAAACACAAAACTTTTGTCAGACGATCCAGTTTTATAGTAATAAAGCAGTTCGAAATCATCGATAGGACATCGAAGCTCTTTATAAGTTTTAATGTTTCCGTTTTGAGGTATAGAATAGGTTTCATTACAAGACGCACAATAAATTCGTTGAGGTTTGGCTACAATTAACTTTAAATAACGTCTGCATTTTCCGCATCTATAAAACAAATATATATAGAATTTTGTTTCTTTACAAATATTTTCAGTCAATATTGAATACCTTGAAATTGGTTTTCCGGAATCAGCTAATGATGAAAATGAAACCTCAAAAAGTTCATCCATTGCCTGAATGTTTTCCACAAAATTGATGAATTTTTTTCTGAAATCTTCGATTGTTATGCTGAGAACAGTTTCATAATGAACTCTTCCATTCGCTATTTCAGTCAGTTCTTTCTCAAGCGCAGCCCTACTGGTTGGCAAAACTAAATCGCTATCAATTTTTTGATATCCGTGAACGAGAACTATTCCCAATTGAGTTGGGATAAGACGTCTTCCTTGAGTAACTTTCACATAATTTCTCAAACAAATGTTATTTATATGCGTCGGAATCGAAGCATCGGTTCCTATTCCGTGCTTTTCCATTAAGGAAATTAATTCTAATCAAAGGTAAAAGAGTAAAATTAGTAAAAGGCCTGCAAAAGAGTTTCAAATTGAATCCAAACCTGATTCAGTTAAATAATCAGGAGCTGTTGTCTGTCTTTCGAGTAACTTGACGTCAGTGATCAAGAATTCATCGCCAACTTTCAAACCTGCAGACAATTTTTGATCGTTAGGCAATGCCTGCCATGGCATGAAACGAGTAAATCCGGGTTCTGTAAGATTAGAGCCAACTTTAGAGAAACTTTCAGATCCGATAGAGAAAGTGATAGTCGTCTGTTCGTATTTCATGTCTCCGCTAAGAGTTCCAATAAAATGACGAGCGATGTAGTCATATATTCTCCACGAGTCTCTATCACTGAAATCTGTCTGCTGTGCGATTTTCATTGGAGTGATTGGCGGGTGATCTCCGGCGTCATGTCCAGGACGTGGTTTAACAATTCCATTTTGAAGCAATTCTTCAACACTTTTTCCCCAATCATTACTTGAGGTCTGAATTTTTAAAGTTCCGATTAAATCAAAATTACTCGGATATTGAGTTGTTTCAGTTCTCGGATAACTTATGTATCCCTGAGTGTAGAGCCGTTCCGCGATTTGCATAGCAGTGTGCGGACCGATTCCTAATCCAGAACTCGCTATTTTAAGGAGTTCTACTGTATTGAGTGCGTTCGGACGTTGTTTTGCCTTATCTTTCTTTGATATGGACACAATTTTAGCTCTCTTTTGAGATTTAATTAAGTTTAAATACGATTTCGCCACGTTGTGATTGAATTCTCTCCCTTTATCCCAATCAAGTGTTATCGGTTGTGAAGACTCACTACTGGCCAAACGGACGGTCACACTCAGCACCCAATAAGGCTCGGGTTTGAATGATTGGATTTTGTCATGTCGGTCGACACAGAATCCAAGAGTCGGTGTCTGACACGGACCGAAAGATATTAAAGAGCTGTCCAGATCTCCGTATTTGCCCTAATATTACAATCAAAATCAATTCATTCAAATTCAAAACCTTTATTCTTATATTACATGAAAAAATCTTGTTTGGAATCGAGTGAATGCACAGCCGATTCTTAAATCAAGTTCTTGTCGAGCATCCACTGATAGTGATTCCAATTCATTCGGGAGTACTAATGAATTCATGGCAGACTTGATGTCTCGATCAGTAATTGCACTGAATTTAGCGCGAAATACAGTCTGAATATAATTGAAGTTTTGTATCGATTCGTGAAATAATTTTATAATTAATTGCAAATAAGTCTAAATGATTGTAAACCTGAGGACTTTTGAATGAGATATTCATAACAGAATTGACAGCATTTATGACTTCAAAGCAAATATTTTCTCCCTCTTTATCGCAATCCAACCACAAAACCAAATAATCACATTCGCGGGCCTTAAGAGGTATTCAATAAAACGGACAATAAATATGAATAAATCAATACAAATATAAAAACAATGAAATGAATACTTCTTTTTGCAAGAACTTTATTAATTGTAACTTTGGATTCGCCTCTTCTTTAAGAACCGGTGCATCGAATAGTTCTTTGGGTTCGACGCGATCCCAATTGTTATACTTTCCCGTGAAGTTCGTGGACAAGACGTGACCGCAAACAGAACTGAATTTGAATAAGACATCTCTTTGTCCACGAAATACAGACTTGTATTCATGTACAGAACACGCGTTATTAAATGCTTTCCGACTCTTGTATTTGCCATTCGACAGAATGTTTGCCAACGACTGAGCCAAAGATGGCTTTTCGGCGATCATTAACACTATTGTCATCACTCAATCGATTCTCTTCTTTTGATTCAATCAGTTCAAAGATTCATTCAATCTTTGATCGAATGGTAAACAATTATTATTTAAAATGAATTGATTTATTCTTTAAAATATAAATAGATGTCATTACTATTCAATTCAAGTTTCGCTCTTTTCATCATTTACAGAAAGTTATAATCAGTTCTCAATCAATACCTGTTTATTAAATTTTAGTCTTTTTGTAACGATTAAAGTATTTTTCTCGATATTTATTCATTTTGGAGTCAATTATTGTAAATTTGATTCAAATAAAGTTTATTTGGAAACAAAACTGTATCAATCAATCATTTACAACATTGAATCAGTAGTCAATACATTATTAATTACAATAAACATGCTTTTGATTTAAAAAAAAAAGTTTAAAAAAATAAACTAAAGGTTTTCATATTCTAATTAAACAGCTATTTCTGACGAGATATTTCTGATAGAACTGTACTGTAAGTAGAATTTAATGATTACACCAAACTTTTTGAACTATTATGGAATTGATTACAGTTTGAAGTGTGATACCAATGATTGCATAACTCAATGGAAACTTTGTTTTAGACTGAATAAGATGTAAAACTCAACTAATTTGTTGTTTTACTAATAATTGTTGAGCAATTAGAGGCCGGTGTTGTCCGCGGGGGAAGAGTTATGGCTACTTTTGCTTTCTGTAATTCATTGGGTAATTGTATTGTTGATGTTGTAGTTGAAGTCATTGAAGTCATTGAAGTCATT
>JAQFZT010002192.1:0-12342 GCA_034696325.1 Camisiidae sp. | reverse complement strand
ATAATCAATAAAACGTTTGACTAAGTATTTTAGAGTAAATTATTAAACAACTGGCAATATGTAAAAGTTTGAGTCGATGCGATCGCAACAATATTTGTATGAAAGCATAAATTCCTTAATTTCCCTAAATATTTGGTTCATTTAAATAGAAACAAATGATTGAACAATCAATGCATCCGAGATCTTCGACGCCTTCAACTATTTCTATTAATAGTGAAAACGAAGAATCACAAGACTTTGAAGAATCAGTCGATCAGAATAAGAGTCGTGAATCTGATACAAGCAGTGATTCCACTGATTCACAAATTTCATCAACACTTGACAACAGGAAAATAGAATTAGTGGGTCAACCTCTTAAAAGTCAAACAACATTAAAGAGTTTTGCTTCTAATAGACATTATAAACATTCAAATCTTGAATCTCAACAACAAAATTATAAGAATATAAGAATTGTGAGAATTTCCACACAAAAAATAAAATAAAAATAAAAAATAAAAATTTTTTCAAACATTAATTTTGTTTATTAGGATAAAGTGAAGTCAAAACAATTGTTGCCCCAAAATTTAAGACTCATCACAGACTCAGTTAAAGTGACGCAATTCAGCGATACATCAGATTTTGACGATTCAAATGACACCGTTTATTACAAACCGACCAAAAAATTGGCGAAACGGGTTCCACACAAATGTTCCACAAATAAAAACTCAGTTAATGTTTTTGATGAATGTATTTCTGAAATAAATGATAATTTGAAAAGAGATTCAATAAAGACGAGAAAACGAAAGTTAAAACCTAAAGAAAATTCAGAAGAATTGCCAGAAAAGAGATTAATTAAATTAGAAAAGAACGGATTGCCTCACAATTTTATAATTGACCCAAAAATGCCATTACAGAGACTTATTTGTACTGTTTGTGAAGAATCCATTTTCTCTTACCGATGGTCTATAATAACCGACCATTTAAAAAGTCAAAAACATAAAGAATCATCAATTAATATTAATCAATATTTGCTAAATGAAGACATACCTCAATGTTCAACAATTTGTAACAATAATGAAAATGTTGAGCTAATATTCAATACCATAAACGCTCCAAAAAATGGAGAAAATGCATCTGTAGTGCAATTCATTTCAAATACCACATGTGGAAATGCTATTCTCATTGAAGAGAATCAAGAATTTGACGCAAAAATTAGTTCTCAAATAATAATAAAGGATTCAACACCTGATGGTATGTTTATTTATATGCTATCAATTTTATCAATTAATTTGATAGTAAAATATGAGTACATATATTTTTTTATAAAGTATCCAAAAATATAATTGACTGTAAATTCTATTAAGCAGAACACTATTCAGTATCTCAATCAGAAGCTGAACGGATAGAACTTGAAGAAATCAGTGAAGAACAAAATCGTATAGTATTGTATCGCAGTTTAGACACTCCGCCATCCATTCTCAAGACACCTGAACCGCAACCAATCGATTCTCCACTTTCAGATTTAAACTTCAGTTAACACTTACTTTTTATTTAATCTAAATTCAGTTATATATTAATATAGGGTTAATATTTATTTATGTTATACTTTGGGTAAACTTTACATTTTCTATAGTTTGTAATTACATTTATTTTTATTATACATTTATATAATTGTAAAATATCTTCAAATTAAAAACAATTTTAAAATTATTTCCAACTTCATAACAGTTACTTTATTAAAAAGTTAGTTTCTCACTTTCAAGTTATTTCACCTCAATATGTAATTCAAATTGTTTTTCTCTTCTTTAAACTGTTTCCATCGGAACTCTGTTTCTCTTCTAAGATAGAAATAAATTTTTTCAAATCACTGTACAATAGTTTATGATTTGATTCATTTTGAGAATTAGTGTGCAAATTATCGACAAGTGCTTTAATACTTCGATCTCTATTAAAAATGTCGCTAAAGTTACTCAACCATTCTTTGCGTATGAGTCGTATCATATCTTTTAAAGTTGCGTTTTGTGTATTAATTTCAAGCATTAACTTCCAGTCGTTTTTCCAAATATTTTGATAAACATCAACAATAAATTGCATCAATTTTTGTTCGCATTCATATCTAAAACTGATCCAATCGTCATATTTTAATGGAGACTTTTTTGTGCTATTATTATTGGTAATGCTTTTCGTTAATTTTCGACCAATGCTTTTGATTGGACTCTTCATCTTTGACGGAGAAGATTTTGATGACGAATACTTAACAGGACTGTCAGTTTTTGACTCAGGACTAGAATTAAATACTTCTGAAGCGTTTTTGTTAATGAATGAAATTTTTGGACTCAATGAAAATCTTTAAAAAGGAAATAAGCTTTGAATATAAGTTTTAATATAAAATGATTACCTGAAAGGCAGAGAATTATCACGAGTTTTTGAATGAGAAGAGCTTTTGGCAAATCGTTTAGCTTGTGATTCGTCTTCAACATTAAGATTGGATTCAAAAGCTTTTTGATTATCTAAATATTGTTCATAGAATTCCGACCAATTCATTGCTTTTAAACGTTTAATAAATGCTTTATTGCAAAGATTGATATCATTTGACACAAGTATAACGCGTTTCAAACATTCAAACTTTAAGCAACAGTTAATGATTTTGTCGTCATTTATTTGTTCATCAACTAATCGTAATCTATTTTTATTCATTTCTGTCAAACTTTTGTCTTCATTTTCACCTTTAACTAAACCTTAAATTTGAATAATTAAACAAAAATATATTTAAATAAAACTAAAAAATAAATAATAATAGATTTTCAAACCATTTGACTTAAATTGTTCATTAATGAAATGGATAGCATTCGTAATATCAGAAAATTTAGATTTTTTGCCATTCTTTCCACTCTTTAAGTGATCCAATTCTTGGACAACAATCCACGGAATAATTATTGATTCAATTGTAGTCACATTTGAATCTATTTTTCTTCTCTTTTCTTCACTAATAATCATATTTTTGAGTTCACATAAATTGGATAATAATATATTTGTGTCCAAAACACAAATCATTTTATGAAACAATTTTTGCATTGAATTTGTTTTATTAAGTCTATAATTATTGCCTTTTTTAGGACTTGTTTTAATCCGTTTCGCATTCAATATTTTTCTCGATTCAATACTTGATATTTTTGACGATTTGGTTGACAAATCCGTCTTTAAGTTGTTATCAATCGTTTGATTCATGTCACAAAAGTTTCTTTTATTCACAAACACTATAAAAGAAATGAATATTAATTAATAAAATAATTGGAAAGCATTGAAAGCAAAGTAAAAATACAATTAGTGTTAAAAGTGTTGAGTTGGGCGCCAATACTCTCTTCCCTTTCATTATTATCTTCTGTTTCCATCATTTCTATGTCTTCTGAATTGAAATCCATTTTAATTAACTTAAAATTGAACCAAATATTTGATAATAAATTAAATCATTAAACGCTTAAACATTTTATTTAAGACTAAAATTATTAAAACTTTAAATATTATGTAATATTGTGTCACGTGATTCAATGATAATTTGTTGAGCAAACCGTTCACTAAAGTCAACAAAAATAAAAAACGTCTTCAACTCATGTCTATTGAATCCCTTTTAAAGGTATCTCAATATTAATGAAATCAACAGAAAATGCAATGCAATGCTCTCTCATTGACAATAAAAACGTTTGAAATCATTTAAAATTTTACTTAATATTATTTTAAATATTGAATGTTTTCGCAGTCAAACAGTATCTCTATTTTTATTTTTATAATTGAAACGATTTTTTTATTTTTAGGGAATATAAATAAACGTTACTTATGTTGAACTCGTAGTTGTAGTGAAAGAACAGAAACATAACACAAACCAAAACTAATCGATTCAAAGATTGCAAACCATTATTAAATCTATTATTTAATTTTATTTATTTATATTTTAATATAAATTAAATATTGAAAAATAGTTGAACAATAATGTCTAGTAATAAGACATCCGTTGGAAATAATATAGAAAGTAATGAAGAATTAGATAATAATTATAGTGTTAATAGTGTTAACACAATTGTAAACAATAGGTTTGCAAACGACGGATCCTTTTTGCAAGTTTTCAAACAAATGCAAAAACAGTTGATTTTAAATAATAATAACAGTAATAGTAATAAAACAGATGTTAACAATAGTATTGAAACCAGTGATTGTATTAATAATGAAAAAACCGTTCAATTGACCACAACTTCAATAACAGACGCAAACAATACCACGAACTCAATGACAACAACTAAGACTTCATCCATTGTAAGAACTATTTATCAATATTTATGTTTTCATTTAAGATTAAGATAATTGGAATCAATGAATAGAATGACAAAAATAATAGTTATATTAATATGTTTTGTGTGATGTCTACAGACAAACAAACGTCGAATAAAGACATTAAAAGTGGGTCTCATTAAAAAGCAAAGAAATGATTCGGAAGACGACAGTAATGATGAAAAGGATGGCACGAATAACGCTTGGAATAGATATATGAAAGAAGTCAGAAAATATAAAGAAAAATACGGCGACGACAACGACAAGAATAGACCTCTTGTTAAATAGATTTACATTTTGTTTCATTTATAGAAAGTTTTCTCTCCTTTTATTTACTATTATTATTATTATTTCTATTTTACGATATAATTACTGATGATTTTTTCAATTTATTTATCGATAATCAATGGATTTCATAGAATAAAAACTTTGTTCTCAATCATTTAATTTCAAAATATTTATAATATTGTTCTCAAGATTAAAGGGAATGGTTTATAAACCATAAAAATATGCAATTTTATGATTTGGTCACTCTATTAAATAGTGATTATAAATATTTATTTATAGAATTACAGATAAATTGTTGTATTGAGAGCACAAATAGGTTTGTGCACAGCCTTCTTATGATTCACGAGTGTCTCACTTGAGAACAAATGTTTGAGAATTGAATCCTTATTGCCCACAAAAAAGTAAACTTGGGATCAATTTTGTACATTCCATGAAAATGGTGAGGATTGAGCTCTTCTTCAGAACTGTCATGTCTACACGTGCACAGTCCGTGACAAAACCTCCTGAAACGGTTTTTGGAGTGTACAACATCTTAACTTTGATCATTTTAAATGACCATTTTTTTGAGTCAAGCATTTGATGGAAGAAATTTTTAGCACAAGTAACGCTCTAAGTTACTCACGCTGTACTAATGGTTATAGCCATTTGTTTAGGGCAATCAGATCATAGTTTTCAAATTCTGATGCAAAAATATGATTATCAAGTATGAATACAATATATTGAAAGATCTTGAAAAGCTTGAATTTGCTATCAATTTGAAGAATTTCTGCCTCAGAGTACAAAAGTTATGCTTCATTGAAAATTCTGGTTTTTGAAGTTTGAGGTGCAGTCACTTCAAAGTTTAGAATTTTACAGCCAAACAAAAATACACGTATCCATTAGTTTTTTGATATTTTTGATTTTTTGCATGAGAATTTGAAAACTATGATCTAGTTGCTCTAAACAAATGATCTATAACCATTAGTACAGCGTGAGTAAGCGGATAACGTTACTCAGCCTAAAAAATTTCTTCCATTAAATGCTACACTTAAAAATGGTGATTCAAAATGATCAAAGTTAAGTTGTTGTACACCCCAAAAACCGTTTCAGGAGGTTTTGTCACAGACTGTACATCACTTGTCTTATCTTTTATTTGAGCCATAGAACTAAATATATTGAATTGACTCAAATTAATTCCCAAAACGGGTAACAGAAACCAATGCAAGTGATGGCCTTTTTCGGGAATATAAAAATAAACCTTAAATGTGAGTCTGTGGTGATGAGAGAGGAGAGGCCGGTTCAAAAAATATTTTTTCTCCCATAAGTGTCTAATATCTAAAATATAAATTGTAGAGACGCTTCTGTGGGTATTTTTCATGTTTACTTCATTATACATGACATCGTGATTACATTGTGATGACATACACTGTACTTTAATAAAGGTTACAATCTTAGAATAAGTTTTTTGAAGCCAACTGTATAGCAGTATCACTGTTAAGTCCCTCATTAAATATAAAAATATACACTTCTAAAGAAATTTCGAAAGTAATTCTATAGCATACTGAATAACAGAGTGAGTTGACCTCTATCTCAATTTGATTCAAAACGATTTGAAAATTTTATTTGAAATACAGGTAATAACTTATTCAAACTCATGGTATTCTAATAGTAAAATATTTGATATTAAAATATACAATTTGAGGAAATGATACATTTTGCAAAAATGGTAATCAAATCGCATTTATGTATCGACTAGAAAATGAATTATAAGCACTTAATATAAACTTTGTCTTAATAATTGTTTCGCAGCATTTATGTGAAAAACAATAACTGATAAATGCTTTTTTATATCCTCTAAATTTTGTGATTTACTTTCTTCGTTAGAGTTATGGTTGTATTGCCACAAAAGGTCGTAAAGGCCAGAAAAACTGGATCCACTGTATGAGTCCATAGAACTGGGCGCTAAAACTACATGTTTATAGTCTTTTCTAAATGGCAAACCTTGTTCTTCAATGAATGTTCGCTCCAAAAGCATCAACAGATCATTTGTTCTTCTTATACTAAGAGAACTGAAAAAGTGAACAAATTATAACTAAACTATTTTATTGAATCAATAAAAATATTATATAGTACTCTTTCTCATCAATTTCTTTCATTTCTTTAACGAATTCATTGATTGCATTTTCAAAATCTTCGACAGCAGTGTCTAAATGTTCTGAAAAATATGATAAATGACTTCAAATGATTACTTGAGAATTAGACACAACAGATATATTTACTTAAATCGATTTTTTCATTCAAAAATATAGTCTTATTCTTCAATTCAGAAACAGCTGATTTCAATATTATGGGATAGTATTGAATACTTAGCGGAAGAAGTATTGAATCTGATAGCGATCTAACCATTTCTGCCCAAACTTGTGTAACTGCTTTGTTGTACTGTAATATTTAAATGAATTGCAAGATAATCATCAATTTACAAATTTCCAAACAATATAATAATACAAATAATTAATATATTTTGTTAACTTCAGATCATTTATATTGAATTTTTGCCCACTTTATTGTAACTGAAAATAAGAATTACCTGAAATCGTCTGTCCATTAGATTTGCCTCAAGATTATAAGTTTCATACATAGTGTGATAGAGAGGATAACATTTAATGTGTGTTCTATTATCACAAGTATAGGTCAAGTCAACCACTGGAACACCAGTTATCTGAAGGAAAGGGCTGTGATCACTACCAGAGCCGGCATTTTTCACTTTTGGCACAACAGAACTATTTATATTAGTGGGCGAGCGAGCAATCCATGTGTCGTAAACGGTTTTGCGACCAGAACTCACTTCTTTAGGATCAGGATTAGGCACATGTTTGGCCGCTTCCCATATTGTTGTGTAAAGCAGTGGAACACCTTTTGCTTGTAATGTATAATTTCCTTCGACAGCAATATCAACGTTCAAATAGGCGACGGCTTGGGTTTGAAGTAATTTTTGGTTTTCTTCGACCCATTCAGTCGATCCGATGAGTCCATATTCTTCTGCACCCCAACTGCAGAACACAATACTTCTTCGTGGACACCATTTTTCACTTTTCATAACTTCAGTGAAAGCTTTGGCCAATTCAAGCATTGCTGCGGTTCCACTCGACGGGTCCACTGCCCCGAAAGTCCATGAATCGCGATGATTACCGACAAGAACGTAACGATCGGGTTCAGTACAGCCACGAATAACACCGATTACATTATGAATAAGGCTTTCTTGATTACGTGTATTGACTTCAAGTGTAACATGACTGTCGTCTTGATAACCGGGTCCGATATTATAAGTTATATCCAATTTCCCGATCCATGATTTGGGAGCCGCTGGACCTTTAAGACCATCCAAAATGTATTTTGCGTCGCCATAACTTATACATTGAGCGGGAATTCGGGGTAACTTTACTTTATCTATTGGTAATCTATAAGCACTTTCTAAAGAGAATCAAATAAAATAATGAATATTTACAATTAAAAAGTTGAAAAGTTTAACTCTAACCAATTGATGGATAAAAGGGTGTCATAGGGTCACCATCACTCAACTGAGTGGTACCCCTTTGAACACCACTTTCAGGTAAATAGACTGAATGGGGATAAGTGTTATTAATGTTGCCGTCGGTATAATCGTATGGATCACTGTATATAATAAGACCAATCGCTCCGTTGTCTTCAGCGAATTTGAGAATATTTGCGCGAAATATTTTGCCATATCTTGCAATAGCTATGTTTCCGTTAACGCTTACGTTTATTTGTTTAAGATAGTCATAGTCTTCAGCTCTGCCATAATTTACATAAACCACATTTCCTTTCAATGGTTGTTCAGTTGAAGCAGAATATGCCAAAAACGGAGGATTTTTTTTATAATACGAGACCTCATCATCAGATGCATTCAATGGAATCTCGAATGGACTTGAGACATGAATCATTTGGCCGCTTTTGTCTATTTTCTTCACCTTTTTTTCAAATAAATATAAAATAACATAAAACAATACAATACCTTCATCTTAATTCAATACTTTAATATAATTACCGAATTAGGTTTGTCTACATTTGGATAAGAAAGTAAAACTGTGTAATTAACAAGACTGACATTTATTCCCATTAATTTCCATTCATTAAACACGAATTTAGCCAATTCTTCATCAGCAGGAGTTCCCGCTAACTGTGGCTTCTTTGTAAGTGCTCTGAAGACAGAGAAAATAATAAATTAATGCTCAAGTATTTGACTGAAAATAATGAGATCAAACTTAAGCCAATTTCCAATTCGTTCGGACTCAACATTATTGAGTAACTTATTTCTAATATTTAGCTCATCAGGAGTTAAAGTGGACTCTGGAGGTGTTGTCACAGGACCTAATTTTTGTTTATCTCTCATAAAAACATAAGTAATACAAATTCCAATCATTAATCCTAAAACTACAGAAGCGAGTGTTGACAAGAGACAAAACTTTCTCGCAACAGTCGTATTGGCAGAACGTACGGCATCATCCGTTTCCATCATTAAATTTCGCATTTTTGGAACAACTCAATTAGCAAACAATGTTAATATTAAACTAAACCGATTGCAAGATTGCCAGACACTTAATAGCTGGAGAATGTAATGTAATTCTGCTCTTTTGGCAAACACAAAAATTTAAGACAAAAATACATTTTCTGCATAAATACCGCCCATTATTTGTGATGGATATTTGACTACTTATAGAATGATTTGCGAGCAAATAAATGTTTTCTCATTTCAAGTTGTAAATCATTATAATAATACATCTGCTTATAGTGTAAATATGGTTAATGACAATTGATATGATATTGTTTGGTCATTAGGATAGACAGTGATATACAACTTCTGCAATAGCATTAACTAAACAGCAATCGAGAGAATATTAATTGAAAAGAGCATCACTTCACTTATGATCAAAGTTCTAAATCTCAGTTTCAAAGTTCTAAAAACAGAGGTCAAGTTCTAAAAACAGAGGTCAAGTTACAACAATATTTCAATTAACAATGTATTCAATAAAATGTCAAACAGAACAACAAAACAAAATTTACATTTAACAGTCATTTTTTATTCAAAAGTATTTTCAAAAAGACTTTCATCAAGAAATAAAATGATCCTTTAGTTTAGAGATTTTTAAACCATCAAAGAAAAAACCATCAAAAATGAAACCCAAAGAGTTTTAGTAGTCTTCAAACATTTGCATTTCGTAATGTATTTCTAAAACTAAGCCATTTCTAGTAGATTTTGTTTTAAAAATATTTTTCCATAAGTTTAGAACCGCGTTATAATTACAAATACATTTAAAAATATTAATTAAAATAGTTGTTTCTCTTCTTAATTGAAGACTTTCTAGTTTAAGATTTTCTAATCTTTGCCCATAAGACATGTTATTAATATCGAGACCCTTTTTGAAAAGCAAATATTTAGAGATATTTGTCTGAACGGACTCTAATTTATTTTGTTGAGATTGAGACGGAATCCAACAGAGATTAGCATATTCTATGATAGGCAACAAATATGATTTATAAAGTGTAAGAAAAGTGTTTCAATTGTGGCATTTGCAACAATTTGCAACAATTTGCAACATTCTTCAAATATCCCCATTTTTTAGACATGAGTTTACAATAGAGTCGGTTTGTTCTGTAAATCATTATTTCTGTACATTCAACAAATAAACTTTGAGTTCAAAACATAAAAGTTTAAAACCAGAGAATGGATGACAATGTCTTTGATCTTTGCGGTCAAAATAAGTTTAGATTAATTGAGGGCTCAATAAGTGATTTGAAGTGAAATACTCTTCAGGCCTTTATTTGATTGTGAAACACTTTAATTATTGTTGTCATAAATGAATATCCAATTAATTTAATTGTAAAAAAGAAGTCAAATGAAAACTTACTGAAGGTTTCGAGCAATTGTTTCACTAGAAATTTTTTGCAATAGTTTGTCTCTAATATTATTATAATTAAAAGGCATTGAATTGTTATCAAAATAAGGCGTTAATTGTTTTCTATTGTGAGTATTGACTGGATTAAGTGATGAAAATTGTGATGAATTGTATTGAAAAGCAGTGATGAAAATGAAAGCAAAAGAGACGCCAAATATGAAACTAATTGTCATTAAATATATAACTGAACGCAAACAATGTGTTCGCGAGACTTGATTTGCAGAACGAAATCTCATGGAATCCAACACTTGTTCGAGTGGAGACTGGAATAAGTCATCCAACTCTTGATCCGACCAATCATTTAAATTATCATTTGTTTTATTATCACTATTTAGACAATCATTTGTTATAATCAATGGAAACGATTCCAATTTTTCTGATTTTGCTTTCAATGAATTATATGTTGACATTATTTTATTAATCAATTCTTTACTTATTATTTATAATAAATAAATGACACAATTTTTTAACAATTTTTGTTTAAAACAGATTTTGAAAGAAACAAATATTTTCACTTAATATTAATAGACTTGAGAAATATGTTATAAACAAACATAACATTGCTATTGAGTAACGAAAGTGTATTTCTAATATTTATATCAATTCTAATATTAAAATATAAACAAAAGTATTATCACATGTCATAAAACTGTATTTAAAATGTTAATATAAAAATTCATATTATTTGGTTGAGTCTCTCATAACTCCTCCCATTCTATGAGAAAGTATTTGAAAACTGGTTTAATTGGGAGGAGACTTATGGGAGACTTATGAGACTTATGGCAATTCTACTATTTCTACAACAGATTTAACATTAAAAAACTTACCATTTATTTTGAACTAAACTTTATTGAATTGGTTCCAAATAAAGATAATTATTTAATACAAGTCTTAAACTTTAAAAGTAAAACATTAAACTTTAAAAACAAAATTGCATTTTTATGACTCAAATTACAAAACAATTCAATTAAATCTAAAGAAAATAATAAATTCAATGACTTATTAAAATGTAATAAAAATTTAAAATAAGAATCTATTAATCTATTTGAGAACTTTTAATTTGATTGCACTTAAAGCCAATCGTTTCTCATTGAATAGCAGTTCATATACTTTTGTATCACATAATTGTCTCACTATTTGATGGACTGAGAGATGGACTGAGAGAGAGTTGAGCTCCAAATGGTGTCACCTCTTCATAATAGTATATATTATTATTGATCTCTAAATAATAGTTATTTGTATCGAAAGAGTCCATAAAATCAAAATTTAGTTCTTCATTATTTGACACATTATTTGAATTTATTTTGTTTTCCTTATCATTAATCAAGTTTTCAGTGTTTTCAAAGACATTCAATTCATTAGTGAATGATTTTCTGTTGTCAACAAATCTAAAGAATTCAGTGATTGATCCAAAACTAGAGAAAATATTCAAATTTTTGGCGATTTTTTGGACCAATTGTCCGGATTTGAGTCTTTCATTATTAGTTCGACGTTTGAACTGATGAGAAATCATTTTATTGTATTCTTTCTTAACATTTGATTTAATACTTTCTAAAACTTTATTATAATTAGAATTGAATTGAACTGATTTTGTGGACAATTTGGTCAACACTTTTATATCATTAAAGTGTTGACTTGAGATGTATTTGAGACAATCGAAGAGTTTATCGAATTCTTGCCACGAATATTTTGGCGGATATGAACCATTAAGAGTCTCTTCTCTGAACCAATTAATCAAAAGTTTACATTCATTGACATGTTCTTCGAATTCCCACGAATTATGACATTCTTCGAAGTC
>JAQFZT010002191.1:0-12342 GCA_034696325.1 Camisiidae sp. | reverse complement strand
ACTTTATATGAATTAATTGAAGCGCACTCTAGTGTTAAAGATATTCAAAAATCTAATTCAGAATATTTATCGTTATTCTCTTAAAGATTTTCGCACAAGAGTGCGCTTCGATTAATTCATATAAAGCAATCACTTTTTGCATTATGTTGTTCTAACACCTCATTATGTTTCCCACAAACGAAATTATGCTTCAAAAAAATAAGTGTTAAATAGGAGAACATACTAACTAGTGATCACACCCTCATTATTATTATTATTATTATTTATTGATAATATAAAAAATTAGTCCGTACTCCACAACAACGAAGACTATACGGACCAGTATTCATAATCATTTTATCTCTTAACTCAATTATTTTCAGTTATTTTCAATACGAATTTCAATTACTCTTATCATTCTTTTTTTATTCTTTAGTAATTTTCACTCTTTTAAGAGACAGTAATAAAGTGTCATTTTAATACAATTATATGAAGGAAATATTTGAAGTTTAATGTCATAAGTCTTTGAAAAATTACTTTTAAAAATGTTTAAAAGTTATATTAGAATTGAATTAATTTAAATATTTTGATTGATTGCGTCTCTTGGACTGCATTTAACTTGATAGTGTTCTGGCAGTATTGAAACGTTTGCTGACATTGAGTTGATTTGTAAACAATTGACAACTGATTTCATTTCAAATTTGAGTCTTTGAACAAAATTGGCTAAAACTAAAAGTTTTAAATTCATGGCCAACTTCTCTGCCGCACACATTCGTTGTCCAACACTAAAAGATATCATTTAATATTAAATTTTTAAAAATTCAATTAATGGAATCAAACTTTTAATAGGAAGTTATGTTTGAAAAGTTTGTTTACCCAAAAGGAACCCAAGCATTGACACGACCACTGATCAGATTTCCTTCATTATCAAGAAATCTTTCGGGTCTAAACACTTTTGGATTATTCCAATATTTGGTATCTCTGTGTTGAGAGTAGGAGTTGAACAAAAATGTGGTCCCCTTTTCAAACTTATAGCCACCTAATAATAAAATAAAATAAATCAAAGATTTGCATAACATAATCATTCTATAGGTTTTAATTTATGTTTTTGCATAATTACCTAATTCAGTATCACAAGTGGTGACGTGTAAGTCGAAACAGATAGGCCCGGGCGGACGCATACGCAATGTTTCCATAATAAAAGCATAAGTATATGGCAAACAAAGCTTGTCTTCCTGTGAGACCATACGAGTGCCTACATTTCTACTAATTTCTTGATATATTTTCTCTTGAATATCAGGATTATTGGCTAAAAATAATATTAACCATTTGAAACCTGTTTGCACTGCGTCTGTGGTCCCAAAATATAACTCTTTGAGAACAATAATCAGATTTTCGTCTTTCAAGTGATCTAAACGTAAAGAAGAATCTTCAGCAATAGCTTCATATTTGGCTCCAATCATGCAATCGATATAATCTCGTGGTTTGCATTGGGGGTCAAAGTCTTGTTTGTTCTCATAAAATTGACGCTTAATTACATCTACAATTAGGTTGAGATTATGTTTGAGTTGTTTTTCTCTGTGATAAAACAGAGGTCGAGTTCCCGGATAGAAGTCTGAAGGTATTCCGTGTCCCACTAAGTCATAAAACTCGTCGTTAAACTTTTTCAGATCATGATATTCTTTATCATTCATTTCATATCTGTATTGAAATAGTTTTTTCATTAGAATTGATTCAGTGCTATGAATGTGTTTGTTATACCTTCTCCTGAAAGTTATCATTGAAGATAAATTAAAAGCTAATAAATCAAAGTATTTTTGTGAATCAAAATATTTGTTATCATTGTTTTTGATCATAAGCTTTGATATGTAATCAACCTCTTCGCTCACTAGGAGTGGAAGTCTTTCGTCAAATGCAAACTTTCTGTGAAAAAGAATCTATAAAAACTTTTATAATGGAAAAATCGTGTATAAATATTAGCTTAACATAAATATTTGACAACAAAACATCGAAATATATTTTATATGAATTAATTGCTAATTGAATGCAAACCTCGTGGCTATGACCGCAACTTTTCTCAAGACTCCCCAAACTGATCCTACAGACCAAGCTATGTCGTTTTGGCCCATTCTAATTATTTTACCTGAAATCAAATTATTAATTATTCTATCATGTTTTTAAAGTTGATTAAACATGACTCAAACATAGACTCAATAGGGTGACCACGCGTCCAGATTTCAGCTATCCTGTCCTTTTTCATTCTCTTTGGTATTGACAATTTTTGACGAAAATTTGAAAATTATACCTTGGTCTCCCCTTTAAAATTTTTTTTGTCCAGATTTTGGCTTTCCAGATGTGGTCACCCTAACTTTCAATGTAAAGTTCACGAAATTCAGAGTTAAATACTAATCTTGAGTCTCAAGTTATATTTCTTATCAAATTTTCTAATTTTTGTTTTTTTTGTTTTCTATTTCTTTTGAAAACACCTAAAAAGCTAATAATTAATATAAAAGTTTAGGATAATATTCAAGTGCTGTTCATTTTTCAGATATTCTTCGTTTACAATAAAAGAATGTATGTATAGTTTTAAAAAACTAATTATTACTCTTGTTTTAATTATTAAAGGAGAGTCATAACATATGAATGATTTTTTTGAATGCGTTCACCTTAAACTAACTTATTTTCAAAGTTTTTCATAAATACTATAACTGTTTCTGATGAAAAAGTTGTGAAAACTATAGTTTAATAGTTCGAACTTTCTTTTACTATTGAAAATAAAGATAACAGTTTCTTATCATGAAAAATAAGACATAAGTCTAAAATTTAATCAAATTTGAATGTCAGTCAATTCATAAGTCAATGTTTTACTATTCATTGAGAAATGTCAACATTTAAGCGAAAATCAAATTTTCAACTTTTAGTTGTTGGCAAATCTTATATTTATTTTAAAAAAGTTCATTATAAAGAACTTGTTAAAAAAAGTTCTCGCTATTAAACTATGGTTTTCAAAACTTTTTCATTAGAAACAGTTATAGTATTTATGAAAAACTTTGAAAATAAGTTAGTTTAAGGTGAACGCATTCAAAAAAAATCATTCATATATACCTCTACTTATAACACATTTTTGAATTGCTTTTACATTGAATTTGTGTTGCATTGAAGTATATATTCTCAAAATCTCTTCAAAACTAAATAAATCGAGAGTACCTAAAATCATATCATTTCTTCCCGTAAATGTATTTCTTTTCTCAACTCTTGCTTCCATAGTAAGAGCATAGCTATTGACCACAACAATAGGTATTGTTCCCCACCAGACAGTGAACACTTTGCCATATCTTTCATACCATTTCTGGAATAGACGATAGTGTGGTTCACCATCAGGTTTGAAAACTGGAAAGAAATCGTGAAAAAATGTTAATATAAGGAAATTTATAAATAGACCGAAAATAAAAGCGGCGAATTTAAATTCATTTAACATGAATTAAGTTATAGAATTCAAAAAGTATACTTTTATAAGTCCCGATCAATGGGAAAGCCAGAGGTCCAGGCGGTAGAGACTTCACTTTTAATAACCAATTAATTAAACCTATTATAATGAATGTTATAATTAAAACTTTAATAAACGATATGTCGATTGTGGTTGAGAGTTGAGAATACAATTCATATATTAAAGCCATTCAAAATTTTGAAAATAAAACTTTGATTTCTTGATTATTAAGAACTTTGATCATAAACAGCAATCTTTGAGCGGAAATATGTTTGGACATCAACTGTTGCCTTCATCAGCACAAATGAGTTAAGAAATTAAGTTGATTTGTTTTTAAGTATTTGCTTCTCAGCTGATATAAGGTCTTCTTGAAATTTGAACTTAAAACTAATTGAATAATTGCTTTTTACATATGAAATTTAATCGTAAACATTGATAATTCAATGGTTTCTGTATCGAAATTATTACGAAATTACGAAATACGAAATGCGAAATTACGAAATACAGTGGGTCTGTGACAGAGCTGTACAATAATACTGAAAATATTGAATTATCTTTTCATCATTAGCGCATGTGTTCAGGAGAAAGGATTATGTTACTAATAGAGTCAGGACATTGTCCGATATCTGACTTTTATATGTTAATTCAAACTTTCGGAGAAAGTACCGATCATGAAATAACAATTTCAATCAGCGAATATTTATGTTCCGAAAAGTCCTAAATTTCCTTCAATTTCCAAAAAAAAGCCTTAATTATTCTGAAATTATCCCTAAATTTGTAGGAAATATTAGATTTTCCGAATGCAAAATTTCTCACGCTTTATATAGTTTGCTATTGGGAAATGTAAATATCTTGCTTAAAAGTTGACTTGATTACTACTCACTGCTTTTTCTGCTGTTCATTGCCTAAAAAGACTCAAAACTTTTAGTTTTAAAACCAGTCTACGGCCCTGTTTTTTCCTTACGATACTACTGCTACTAAAACTAACAGTTTCCTTTTGTTGATTATATAGATAAACCTTAATTTACTATTCCAAAAGAAGTTCTGAAAAACCGATATTAAAATTCGATTTTCCGACCGGATATTTCTGTTTTTAATCCGAAAATATCACGACTCTGGTAACAAACTACTAATAAATTACCCAACATTTTTTACTTCTTAAGAACTTCTTAAGTTTTTTAGGAACTTTTCAATGATTGCAATTATAAGAAGTAATACTTGTTTACAAAATTATCATTAACTTGATTATTACTATCGGTGATTACCCACTTTGTAGAATCCTTTTTTATAGATTCCCAAAGTGTAGAAAAATATATGTCCCAAATTATAGAAGTCTCATTTTGCAGAAAATAATTTGTAGAAATTCAAAATACAGAAAAATTGTAGTATCTCTTAAAGTTTGAGAAAATTATTTTAAATAAAAGTGAACTTTTGAACTTACGTTAGATAAAATGGATTTAAATAAAAGCTTAAATATTTCTTATTCATAAGATATTAATTTTTCGGGCCAAATTGAAACCAAAAATTTTGATATGTTCCTTAATCTGATAATCTTTGAATTCAATATGGTTGGCTCAAATTGAAAATTCAAATCATGATAAAAATGACATGAAGAACAAAACAACTGAAAATATTCTTTCCAAACCTCATTTATCAATAAATAATTTAATAACTTTCATTAATCAATATTATTTTTTGCATTGCATATTATTTGTATTGGAATTATAGAAATTTATATTCTAAAAAATAAAATTCGATATTTAGTCATTCTATGTTTTTTGTTTTCTATAAAGTGGAAAGTTTTCTACGTTTTGGGAATCTATGAAAAAGTTTCTACAAAGTGGGCCATAACCTTACTATCTGTATGTTGTTTTTACTTTTCACTCATGATACTCAAGTAAAAATATTATTCAATCGTTATGACTGAATGCTAATTAAGTTTATAGCTTACAAATATTTCATTGCTTTTTGGTATGAAATATTTGTAAGCTATAAACTTAATTAGCATTCAGTCAAAACAAAAGTAATTAATCAATTCGTCATATCCTTTAAGGGATGCAAATGTTGTATGAGTTAAAAGCCATTCTAGGTTTCGCTTCAATTCATGTATTAGTCATAATAATGATTGTGTGGGCTCAATGGGAATAAGTTGTGTAAATATTTTGTAATCTCAACTAAACTTCACTTTCCTATATATGTCACCTGAAGTATTTTAAGAGACTTTGGTCAAATAAAGAGATAAAATATCAAAACTTTACCCTGATAAATGAGATCAAACTTAAATACATTAAATAACTAATAACTCAAAGCCTAATAATTCACGTCTTGTAAGAAATTTTAACCAAATTTGAATAATTTTTAATTGTTTGTAAAAACTCTAAACTATGATTATTTCATAAATCTAAAAGTTTATCAATTAAATTAATGAATAAGTTCATTGTGAAATAGCTAAAGTGATTGTGTAAAATGGAAGCTCCGAATTCTACTGCCGACAGTACTGGAAATTCTGTATCACTCGCTAATGACAGTCACCTGAATAAAATTGACTCAAATTCTCAAATACTAAGCCAATCATTTTCTGGAGAAATAGATGGGATTATAAGGCAAGTATTGGCTCATAAATATAGTTTTTTCTCTTGGTTGACAAAATGAGTTATCCAATCCAGAGAAAAAAAACTGTATTTCAATATAAATATAGGTGCTTTCATTTGAATTTCTTATAACTTTTCATTATTAATCCTTTAATATAATCAAAAATTATACATTATATTAAAGAGAAATATTGAAATTATTATATGCCAGCAAATTGATAATTTTTGTCAATGCAAACATCTGTTTATTGACTTCAAGGTTGATATTTTATCACTTCTTATGCATATCACATAGTATCGCAGTTGCACTAAGTTTCATAACTCCAATTGCCAGTTAGGAAAAAGTCTAAACTGGAACGAAATATTATAAAAAAGGGTACCACCAATATTTTAATCGAAATTAAAACTAGATTTTTTAGAATATTATTTCGTTTGTTGTAAATCTATTGATAATTTATTATCATACAAAGAAACATTGAATCGTTTTAAAAATTATACTAAATTTTTCAATTTTAAGGAACAAAATCATTGAGTTCATGACATTTCGCTCATATTTATGTTTGGTTTAAAGTCTCAAAAGCACTCATTTCAAAATCAGTTCCGTACTTCTGTATAAAATTTGCGAGTTATTTCAAAGAATTGTTTTCAACCTTCGCAAATTTTTCGGTAAACCAGAAGGAAAAGTCTCCCGTCAAAGCTCAGCCGGGAGTCGGGAGGAATAACTCGAATCTGAGAGACTCCCGTCCAATTTGGGAGAGCTGGCAATCATAGTCTTAACAATGCAAAATACAGATAAAAATGGATGAGCCAAGGGTGACCAGGTCTAATGATGATGATTCCTGGACTCATCCTGGACATGCAAATATTCTAAGGGGGACCAGGGAAGTTTTTTTGAGGATTTTTCATTTTCTTTTAAATCCAAAGGACCAAGCACTACATTTTCAATAACACTAAGCATTCACACCGCGCTGTCCTTCAAATTTGACAGCTTTGACCAGACCCGTACTCCTAAAGAAAACCGCATAAAAAATCTTTCTGAGAGTTTGCTGTTTTTTAGCGACTATCGTCCGAGTCTCGTTTTCAAAGACCCCACTAAAATATCTAATGATTTTACTGATGATTCGATGTCATTTCTCTCTAAATATCTTCAGGTTTTGCCGACAGATTTTCACATGAAGGTCATTCTGAGCCTGAGTCAATAAATGAGTTAAAAAAAGGAAAATCATTTTGCGGAGACGAAGGTGATCATGGATGATCGTATGTAACTACGCGCGACGAATCTTCAATTTTTTCTTGAATTTGATCTAAATTTAGAATTTTTAAAATTATTTTTCACGAATTTTTGATTTTGAAATTATTGAATTTTATCATTATTAATTTTTAACAGATGAATTAATGAATAATATTATTGTACTTCGGGTGAAGATGAAATTTAACTTTTTTGGTTTAATTTACTAGAGAATCCGTTGGAGAGCAATCAGTACAAAAAGGTGCTCATTGGGTGTCCGCTGCGTTCCTACTCATAAGTGCTGCATTAGGCGCCGGTTTATTGAATTTTCCTAAGGCTTATGATACAATCGGAGGTGTTTGGCTGTCAACTATTTTACAGTTTATTGTATTGATTATTTTGTTCACAACAATGTTCATTCTCATATATTGTGCTGATTTGAATCAATCTAATTCTTATCATGAAGTTTTGCTACTTATGTGTGGGATACGTACTAAACAGTTGTCAGCAATTACTATAATGACAATTTGTTTCGGAATTAGTGTCACATTCTTAGTAGTAATTGGAGATCAATTCGATAGAATATTCGCCACATTCATTGGCCCCAAATTCTGTGATAAGTGGTATTTACACAGATATTTTATAATTACAATAACAACATTAACTTTTATTTGGCCCATGACTTATTTTAAACGTTTGGATTTCTTGAAACACTTCAATTTGTTAGGAATATTTGCAATTCTTTACGTCGTGTTTCTCAATGTCTACGAATACTATATGTTAGACGTGATCGCAGGCCCTGTAAAAACACGACCCGACAGTATATTGACTCTATTCTCAGCTCTGCCGGTAATCTGTTTCTCGTATCAGACACACGAAATGGTAGTACCAGTTTATGCGTGTATGTCTGAAAGGAAAATTAGTTCATTTGTAAAAGCGACAGCACTCGCACTCACATCGTTATTAATTCTATACTGTATTTCGGGTACATTTGGATACTTAACATTCGGCTCTAATGTGACCGCAGATATAATGCAAATGTATAACGCAAAAGACCCGGTCGTTATCGTAGGTATTATAGCATTAATTCTCAAAATGATAACCACATATCCACAGTTATTATTCGTTGGTAGAGACACTTTTGTTGAATTAATCTTTAAAGAATCGAGTCAACAGTCTGTAAGAAAAGAATTCTGGTATAGAATTATTACAACAACAGTTTGGAATTCTGCTGTTTTACTGATAGCTATTGTGACGCCTCATATAATGATCGCAATTCAATTTATTGGATCCTTAGATGCCTTAAATGGGTTTATATTTCCGGGTCTTTGTATGGTTTCATTAGCCAAACGTCAACTTAATATTTGGTCTTTATCACCATATTTAACTAAATTAATTATGTTTTATGGTATATTTATTATAATAATTGGTGGTTTCATGTTTGTTAACATAATAATTATAGCTATTAATAGTGTACAATCAGAAAATGATAGTTCAAAACTATGCCAATAGATTACTATAACTAAATGTATTAGCATATTTATTAAAATATATACTTTACAATATATCAAATCTACTATACATTAATCATTTCTATCGATAGTTCAAGCTTAAGAAATGAGCAATTTTTGCCTGTAAGGGTTTTGAGTTTTAAAGAGCTGGTTCCGGGGGCTGAAAACTAGTGCCTGATATCGTTTAATTTGCTTGTTTAGCTTAATCGATTGATGCCATTCATGGACCCTCAGCTCCCCCGGAAACCCAAACCATTCCTGCCCCACAGGCGACCAAAATTTGTAATGAAAAAAGGTTAGCCAGTTATCAAACTATGATTGATATAAATGTACGAAAGTTTTCGTCATAAATTTTAACCATTAAATAGGCCCAGAGTTTTTTTTTATTATAATTGATATTTATTTCTACTTTTTATTGCTTTACAAGAAATGTATGATTAAATTTTTTGGTAAACTTTTGTATTGATTCATATCTATTGCATTGGATTTTGAGAACCAATACTTGAAACAATTGAGAGGCTTTCTCTCTGCACATGAAATGAGTGCAGACATTGTTTCTTCAGTTATATGTGTTCTAAAATGCGATTTAAATGATACCAATTCTGAACAATTATTAATTAAATCAACAATTCCTGAGCCTGTTATTAAATTTGAAACATTTTCGCTACAATTAAGAACAATAGTTTTCAAATACTTTAATTTTGACAATGAATTCAAATTAATGTCTGAAATAATTCCATTGAAATCAAGAAACAAATGCTTTAATTGAGGTAAATATAGTTGGATGTCTTCAAAGAATTCATCACTTATTTGAATGCCATTGAATTCCAAACAAATTAATTGTTTGCAATCTTTCAATAATCGTATATTCAATTGATTTTCTCCTGTGTTATAATCACAAAAAAGTCTTAAACGTCTTAATTGTTTGAAAGAGCCGTTTGTCTCAAATAATTGATTGAAAATTATGGGTAAAGACTGAGAATCAGATAAATGAATTTGTAAGTCATTTATTCGATTGCATTTCTGTCCAATAAGTTTCAAATTATTAACAAATGATTGAGAATTAGATCCCAGACTATGAAGGGTTAGATATAAAGTCTTCATGTTTTCCAAACTAGAGATTTGTTTTATTAAATCATTTGAATTTTTTTTATTTGTTTTCAAATAAATTTTAAGATTTTTAATAGACTTTCTATAACTGTTGGCAAACTTTTCCATAAGTTTAATGTCTTGATTAATGCAATTTATTGCGACTTTTGCCAGTTTAGGAAATAATAAAGTATTGTTTTGATCGAAAAGTTCTCGCATTTGAACATAATTTGATAGCAATAAATGGCAATTCATATAAGTACTCATTTTAAACAATTTACGGATACAATTCAATCCTTTACCATTAAATGTAATTTCTTTCAATTTATTGCCACATTTTAAGGCAAATTCTTTCAGATTATCTTCATTTATGTCATAGAAATTAAACTCAAATGACTTCAAATAATTACAATATTTTGTAATCAGTATAAGAACAGAATTACTGTTACTCATTATATCAAAGATTTTGATTTCTTTAATAAACTTGAATTTCTTTAACACACTTTCAAATGCATTCAAATCTATGTCTCCATTCATAAATAGTTTATTTAAACTGTTTTGATTTACAAATAATGGATTGACTTCTAATACGTATTGTTTAAGAGAAAGAGTTCTTTGAAATTGTTTTGAAACACATTCAAAACGCATTTTGTCTTCAAATGAGAGAAAACTTAATAAAAACTCTGCCAAATCATCACAGATACGAGAATTGAATGAGTCTCTTTTTGAATAAGAATCATTATTAACTTCTATTTCACTCTTATTATCAATTAATTGATTCATTTTCACTATAATTAATAGCAATTATATATTGAAAGATGTCTTCTAATGAAATGCGAACTCATAATCATACTGTAAATAAATTATATTTATCTATAGATATATGAAAATTGATTGGTATGAATGGCACAAGTTTTTATCGTGTGTTTTCATGACAACAATTGGTGTGAAAACTGTTGAACTCTATACAGTTAATGTTTTTTGTTCACATTTAACATATCCGGTAACCCTTTTTTGTAACTTAGATAAAGAAAGAATAAATCACTGCAAATGAATGACTTTGATAGAAATATTAATCTATAATCAAAAATAGATTTAAATAATGAGTGCCTATCGATTTCAGACCTAATCTCAATATATATCCTTCGCTTTATAAGTTTAAATTTGAATTTAGCATTCTTATTTCAAAACTAACTTTGATTTAGTGGACATCAAACAAAGTAGTACCACGTCTTTAGTTCGACAGAAGAGAAGGAAATCTCCCCAGATCTCGGGATATCTCGTCTCGCGAGCGAGATTAGTGATTCAAAATATTTAAAAGACGAGATAAGACGAGCTGAGAGATAAGACAAAATTAATTAAATGAGAATTTCTTTCCTGAAGAGAAATGGAAATAAAAAGAATCGCCTATAAATAAAATGAATTTTAATATAAACTGATTATTTTAGCAAAAAAATTAGTTGCCCAAATTCCTAACTAAAAGGTGCTGTCAACAAGATTTAGATAATATATCCCACGAGACGAGAGGTATGCGAACAAAAATTTTTTAAATAATGTGAGACGAGATCGGTTTCGACAATACGAGACCGAGACAGGAGCGAGATTCATAAAAATGAAAATTTCCATGTCTATTCGACAGTATCTTCAGTTAGACAGTAATTTAAGTTCTAACATTGAACTAAATTAAAATTTAATTGGAATTTATTAATAAAAATTACATTTTAAATGAACTTTTAACGAATGGCGAAGTAATTAAAAACCAGATCTAATTCAAATGAAATTAATATCAAAATCAAATCGATTCATATTTAACTCAACTGAATTCCTGCTGAATATCATTTTTCAAAAATATAGCTTCTCTTATGATGAGGACTGGAATTTCATAATTTTTTGATTATTCGTTTATTTGTGATGAATTTTTGAAGGAGTGATTAAAAGTAGTGAAAAACCACTGCATTAATTTCTAATTTGAGAAAATTTCACATAAAACTACCCCAACTGTAAGTGTGTTGAGATAATTTGATGAAATTTCTCTCCTGAAATACTCAATCATTCAGACACATGTCTGATTGTCTCAATTGGATTTTCTCTCGCAAGTTCTTCTGTGGCAGACACAAATTCATCAGTGGTTAGAGCTCTCGAACAGCCTAAAGTTACCATAGTTTTCACTTTGAATGTCATACAATTTGCAATGAATTGCTCACAAATGGATTCAGCTGTTTTTTGGTAATCTTCATAGTTTTATATGAAATCTCTCATCTTATTATATGTTTGGCATTAATCTATTGCAAATCGTGTACTTTTGCATAATACAGATAGAATTTTTTAAAAGGAAACCGAAAAAACTTTAAAAACTTTTCTCACTCACAGTCAATGAAAGGAAAGTTTGATAAGAAAGTTCATAAATGAAAACCTAATAATTACAACTCAAAGGTTGAGTTAAGAAACAAAAACAAA
>JAQFZT010002190.1:0-12343 GCA_034696325.1 Camisiidae sp. | reverse complement strand
ATTCAGGATTCAGGATTCGGGATCCATTCAGGACTCAGGATCCATTCAGGAAATTAGGATTCAAAGAATATCATTTAATGTTCATTTTGTAAATTTCAGTCATCAAAATGTAAAATCAAATCAAATTTGAAAAGTTTATTATCTAAACTTTCATAAATTTCTTAAACCATTTTCAGCATCTGAGCCATAAAGTAATTCTCAATTAAAAAAGATTGAGTCATAGAATAGTTGGGATGTATTTGATGAAAGTTGAGAAAAGAGGAGCATTAAAATGGTTTCCCGTTGCTTTTGCTTCAAACTAGAAACTAGTATATGCTATGTGTTGGCAAAAATAAAGTAGTTGAAGACAATCACTGCATGAATGACTGCATCAGTGTTCAGTACATGCGAAATAAAAGAGAAATAACGAGTGAAGGTTTATGTAGTAACTATTCGTCAAAAAGCATGGGTAGAGCTCATTAACTCGTTAGCGAAAGCTGAAGCGCACAACTTTATGTGATGTCAATATAAAAGTTCTCATCAGTTCATGAACATCACGAGGCACTCACTAATTACATCAATGATAGCAATGGAAGGATTCTCAAATGGACTCAGACTTAGAAAACCAACTACTCGTCACTCGCATCTCTCTCTCTCTCTCTCTCTCTCTCTCTCTCTCTCACACACACACACACACACACACACACACACACACACACTCACTCACTCATCGTCTCAATTCTCTCTTTTGTATTGTTAGTTACTTTACAAGTGCTTCATAAGAAATAGCCAGCAATGATGTTTAGGTCAAATGATTGGCTGCAAGATGTATGTGATGCATGTCTGCTACATTTGAGCCTTCCTTCAGCTCTCTTTTCATGTTTGGTTCATCGATTTTTGGACATACATTCACAGCAGAGAGAGTCTCATAGCCACATAGCCTGACTCGTCCATCAGAAGAAGGCATAGAGTGCCATATTATAGTTACTATGCTATGACTATAATGAGCTGAGAATCAGAGATGGTCTCCAACTTCATAAGCTATTTCACTGAATATATTTAGATGCAATGCTATTATAATGCTTTAGCTCTACTATAGAAACACTCTCAACGTTTAATAATAAAAGAGGACATTGAGGACATTGACCGGATCAGGTAAACGATGAAAGAAGAAGAACATCAAATAAACAAAAGTTGTTATTTTCAGTCTTTACGGAACTAAAAGTTTTATAATTAGATAAATATTGACAAGAGAAAATATATATTCAAATTTCTGGGATATCAATAATGTTTAATCAAGTTTTAAATTATATCAAAAAAGCATTTTTTAAACTAAAAGACTTGCAATCACTCAAATGCTTTTTGAACTGAATTCTTATGTATATCTAATTCGAATACATAATTAAATTTTGAAGCTTTTGAATTTGATTATAGTTTTTCTCAAATAGAGTAATAACATTTCAAAATTGATTAATATTACGGCATTTTTGAAGCCTTACTTCAATTTTTAGCTTTTATTGAGCTTTCAATTGATGGTTAATAGTGTTGACACAGCCACTGCTTGTTAAGAAAGTTAAGTAAAAACGACCCCAAAAAATCTACTCTAATCACTATATGGTCAAAAATCTTAAAATAGTTTCTTTAAAAATACTTTCATTATTATTCAGTTAAATAATAGTTTCTTTGCTTTTCAACATCTGTACTTATTTCTTACGCGAAGGAAAATAATTTTTGAAAATTAAAACGAATTGAAATTAAGATGTAAAAAGATTTAAATCTTTTCACAGATTTATGCGATAAATTTATAGAAAAGTTTTAAATATTGGAGTTAAAGTCATAAGGATTGAGATTTTGATCACGAATGATGCGTACCTTAATTAGCGTAGTTAGTAAATAAAGCTTCATCATAATGCACACAAAAAGCCTCACAAGCAAAAAATTGAATTTCCTATGAGTTCTTAAATGAAGCTTCAAATACTAGAATGATAAAAAACACTGTAAGTCAATGCATGTTATATTCTTTTGAAGCCATTCTTTGCTGCCTGCCTTCTAATTTGTGCTGCACTGAAAAGTTGAATTATATATATAACATATATATAAAAGTGTGTATACTGAATGAGCTTCATAACTTATATCTATATACAGTATATGAGCTCAAAATATCATTGTGCTGTGCAATGTGTATGTGTGTGTCATCTTACTCTATAGTTAATGCCTGTTTGATAGCTGAACACGATCAATGCAATGCACCAGTTTAACAGTGAAATACATTGCAACGTGATGTGAGGTTATAAAGCAGTAGAGAGAGAGAGAGCGAGAGAGCGAGAGAGAGAGAGAGTGGAAGACGCGCACTATGAAAAGCATGCTTTCTATCTCAGTAATACTCAAGGGAAAAGCGAATATCCCATAGCATTCACGTAACGCATTTGCAGCAGTTTCTACTTTAATAATATTGGGTATATATGGAGAGAAAGAGAGCAGATTGTATTGCATTTCATTGCAGTCGAGAACATGTAAGCAAAGCGAGTGTGAGTTGAGTGTAATTATATTAAATGCCATACGAGTTGGTAACAAAACAGTAGAGTTGACTGCTTAGAGTTAGTTTTATGTGACACTCACTCACACTTACGAAGGAGTTGAATTGGGTCCAGACATAACATCACATTTAGAAAACTACTTAAAACAAAATACCAAAAGTTTAGTCTCCAATTAAACTGAAGCTAAAAGAACACATTAAAAGTCTTAAATATTAGTGTTATATATGATAGCTTTTCACCAAATCAAGAGTGAAATCTTTTCAAAATATACAAACACTGAAGATTTTGTCAATTTCAACACAAGTAATCGAAAACAATAAAGTGTATAGAATTGTTAAGCAGTCAAAACATCATTTGAAATTGAATTCTTTCGAATAATCGAATAGTGAAGTGATTACACTTTTCAAATTTAGCTCAAAATTGTATTAAATAACTTCTAAGCATCAAAAAACAGTAATTTGTATTGATTTAGATTTTTTATTCTTCTATATTTTCATTAACTTTTACTGAAAATTCCTTTATTTTGATACTAATAGGTGTATGAAAAACATACTGTTTTAACACACTTTAAATACATTTAAAGCTATTAAATATGCATTAAAAAGATAAATATTTCTCAAAAATCAATGAAAGTCAATTCCTCTATTTTCTTATATAAATTATCAAAACTTATGAAAAATTGAGTTTTAAACCATTAAAAATGGCTTTAAAGTTTGACATGTGAAATGTTAATAAAACAGATGCCAATAAATAAAATTATAGCTACAATTTCTTCAAATAATCTTCAAATCAAGACTTCAATAATCTGTCATAATTTTACTCAATTCAATACAATTACAAAAATGTTTTTTTAGGATTTTTTTAGAGCTTCAATTTAGTTGACATACTTTTTAATGTGATTGAATTGAGAATATAATGATTTAATTTGTTGAATAAAGTAAAACACGAACTGTTGTGCTCTTAGGAATTCATTCAAAATCCTTCTATATTTTGAATCTAAAATGAGTCTCTTTTAAGTTTAACTTTTACAAAATAATTTTAATTGAGTTACAGTAAAGATGTTAGTAATGATTTCATGAAATTAAATTTGAGAAGCAAAATGTGTCAAATAATGTTAATTTTTCGAGTTAATGACGTTTCGAGTTTCGATAAATTGTCCAAAACGAAGAATATTGAAGATCGAAATGAAACCCAAATTTAACTTGAATTAGAATAAAAACTGAAAATATATTGAATAAAATGGGAATAACTGCGAAAACCACATCAATTATAAAGAAATCATACTTGACTGGTTGGTTTTTCTGTTCTCTGGAGATTAAATTTCTTTATAATAATCAATATTATGAAGAATAACTATTGTCATAATATGTTTATCGAGTCATTCGTTCGGAAATGCAATGTTTAAGCAATATTTTTGACATGACAAATAAAGATGAGTTGTAGATCGAAATGCTAATCAATATTTACTAAAACTTCTGTGAGAGCTCAAGTCAAAGCTACTTTTTATTGCTATCGAAATTACTTTAATAAAGTAATCATTAAAGTTATTAAAACTTTTTCTCTTAAAAGTTTAATTATAGATTTGAATTCAAAGTTTAAATACTGGTTTGAGAAGTTGATTAATTTTTTTTCAATTAATCACAATCAATAATGTGATTGAAAGCTCAGATTTCTTTCATTGAGCTATTTTTCAATGTTTGTAATCATAATAATGGACTCTGTCATTGAAGGCCACATTTCAATTTTGTATTATAGCAGAACTTGTAGAGAAAAAGTTATTGCGTGGTCTTATTAAATATTATTGCATGTTTGCATGCGCTAAGTCTACATCTAGAATAATATTATTGCCTGAATAGTTTTTCATCTAAGTTAGATATAACCAGTGCCACCACTTTTTCGGGTAAAACTCCCTTTAAAAATTGGCAATAGATTACAATTGAAAGCAAATTTCTTAAACATTTATTTAAATCTAAATTTGTAGGAAAACTTAACCATTTAATTTGATTTGACGAATATTATAGAAACATTACATAAATGATATCCAAATAAATATATAATAGTTATGAAGTTTGAGATTTTCATTCACTCAAATTAGTTGAGATAACTTTTCTTTAAACTATAAGAGAACTCAAGCCATGATTTTCTAGACTGAAAATTTAAAAAATATATGAATATTTCCGAGAAAGTTGTGGCTCTGATGTAGCATGAAATGGCTATCTATTAAATTACATGACAACGATTAAAAGCTGTTTCGACATTACTCATTGACGATCGACTAATATCAACGTGTAATTTCTAATATATGACACGCCTTACCCTTAAGCTCATTAAATACAGATTGTTCTCTAATAGATGAGAACCATTTAAAGAGCAGTCAAATAATTGCTTTGAAAATTATGCTCACAATCAAGAAAAGCACATTCTTTTAGAAATAAAAACTAATATTTCAAAAAAGGTGTGCTTTTGAATTCTTGAAAGCTTTAAACATAAAAAACAGATTTAATGACCTTATAAGCTGATCGATTTTATCGTCGTTTATACTCCTTTTCATTCCAATTACTTTTTTCACTTAAAATATAATTGAATTTAACATTTTTACTCAGCTAAACAGCACTTGTTATTTCTCTATATAAATAGCATTCAAAGTTTACAACTCGTTCTCAACCAATTCATTTTTAATCTTTCTGTTGGAATTGTGTTTATCTATTAATTTCAAAATCTTTGGCTCAAACATTTTCTGAGAAATCATTGGTTTGACTCAATTGTGCATCATTTCGATCCATTCGGTTTATTTGTTTTCATGAATCAGAATAAAAGTTTTCATTATATAAATCATTTGCTTAAATTCTGCACTCAAAGTATTCGCGCTAATGTTTCATTTCATTTATAATTCAATTAATTGACCCATAAATATGCAGAGTTTAATTTAATTAGATTTGTTTTTCTTATTTTCATTCTCAAATCATATTTTCAGTTCAGTTTAGAAAATGTGATGCCGGGTCTCGAATATTCATATCAAATTAAGTTATTAAACTTCTTGAGTGAAAATCGCAAACACTTTATTTTTTAGAAGAATAAAATGTTTAAAAAAGTTGAATGTTTTTGAAAATGAGAGAAATTGGATAAATAGTTGAGACTCGAAGCAAATAATGTGATTTCTTATAAGAGTGCGCGTACAAAACATTGTGATCTGAATAGAGAAAATGTTTGTTTCAACTACTTTGCAAGTACAAGCCCTCACGTACTTTTTAGCGCATATCCATTAGTCAATGACAAAATAGTGAAACATAATATATCTGTTGGCGATTGACTCGACATCTTCCATACTTTGCCAAATGTTAGATTTGTATCATTTTGCAGCAATTCAGTGCATATACTCATCTAAACGATTGAGATCAATAAAACTCCATAACTTCTATTCATGTACTGTATATTTATAGTATTCATTGAATTGAGGCATAAAAATAAAAGTAGCGTTTTGTTAATTGATTGGGAATTAAAGGGCAAAATATTCTAAGAATTCAAGAATTTGCTCTCACTTTATAATGATATATGACTGAAAAGTTTTGTAAAAAATGAATTTTAATTCTATTCAATTCGTTGAATATATGTTTGAGATATATTCACAATGTTTCAATTGCTTAACAGAACCTTTAGAAACAAACTTAAATGTCATCTTCAATATATGAGGTTGAAGTGTATCAGCAGAAGTCATTTAATTTGATGATCTGCCACAGATCGGGCCAGCAGGTCATCGGCTCAAACTATAAAATCTCAAATATTTCATTGAGTATAACATTTTTTGAATGAAATGTTTAGTTTAATTGTTATTACAAGTTATAATAAATAAATTGAATTCAAATGATTTTATGTCTCATTTCTTATAATTATTTAAGTTGATAATATTCTTAACCAAAAATTATATAACTTATACGACTTGTGGTTCATATGAGTTTACCACACACTATATTACTCACCCATGTTTTGATAAACGGCTTAATTATCGAGAATATACGCTTGCGTTCGGTGGTGAATAACAGACACTATTCCTATTAAAGTGTGCACTTCTGCCGACTAATCAGTAAGTGATAGAATGATAACTTACTGCTAACAAGTTTATAGATCAAAAAAATGTAATGAGTATTTTGGAAAAATTTCATTAACTAACAAATTAATACATATTTAATCAATTACATCACATTCTAGTAAATAATTCAGTCCACAAATTATTTTTCTCTTTTAACTTAATTTTGAACCTCAATTAGAGTAAATTTTGAAATATTCTGAATCAAGTGATTTAAAACTTAAAACATTAGATTTTTAAATGAAACTTTCTTTTCAATTTGACTATTGCCGTAAAAAGAAAAAGATTTTCGATGCGATAAATAATGTGAAGTTGATTTGATTTTTGATTTAAACTTTATCGTAAAGATCAGATCAATTTATTTCACTATCAAACAAAAGTAAACGATAGAGAAATCTATATGCGTGTAAAAATTGAATAAAATAAGAAGAAAAGAGCTCGAAAAATAAAATAGCAAAATTAACTTCCAGTCTGGGTAACCAATAAACTTACCGTCAGTTAAGAAATACCAAACTTATCTCTAAATGACTGAAACTTGTATAAATGGTATGAGTGATATCCGTGTGACTCCAATTTTTTTATCTGCATGAGTACAGTAAAAAAGTCTTCATTGAGAAGTGTTGTCATTGCATTTTATATAAGAGATGCAATTCTACGAGTACTTTCAGTTATCTTTTTAGGATGCATGCAATCGTTTTAGCAAAACTTGTTTCAATGGTATTTATATAAGTTTAGAAAGAATGTCGCACTTTATTTCTCAAAAATTTTACAACATTTACCAAATTTATCTTTTCTAAAACTACAGCTAAACTCAACATTTAGAAATACAAATATTAATTGCCATCAAATTTGTCTTCAGTCACACAGATATCGTTGCCATCAATTTATTTGATTTTTTCCATTAAAAAGTAAACTTAAGTCATAAAAGCTTTGCGATACAAAGCGATTAAAGGAAAAGTGATTGCTTCTGAATGTGAGCCGTGAATATATGAGAAAACAGACTCTTCTGAAAAAAATCTTCAAAAGCTTAGTAAAAATGCATTGAACGGGGAGTAAGTATTATTTTGTCAACAGTTTGATAAATGATTTTCTTTAAATGACACGATTACATGAATCTAATACACGATTGTCACTAAACGAAACTATTTTAGAAGCAAAAAATTCTACAGTCAGTTCAATCATGTTTTCGGTTTTATTGATGTTCTTTCCTTTTGAAATTTGCTTTACATTTTGCTTTAAATATTATTCAAAATTCAAGTTTTCAATTCAATATCAAGTCGAATGGATCACAAAAATCCATTTTTATCTATTTACTTAATTAAGTTGATATTTTTCAAACCTTTATACGAGTCATTTTTTATTATAAAATTAATGTTCTAATGATGTATTTGGTATTTTTGAGATCTATTTTATTATAATTTGCATTTCCATTGATCAATAAGTGGAAAATTCCTTTACTAATACTATAATTTAAAAACATTCGTTAGTATTAAAAATGAGTAACCAATTAGTGTTAACTTTCGTTAACTTAATGTAAAAAACTAAAAATGTGAACTTAAATTATGGATCATTTTGGGAATTTCTAATCACTTTTAGACAAACTATTTAAGATTAAAAGTGGTTTTTTCAACTTAAAAAAGGTATTTACTCGATTCAAACCAATAGCTTTACAGCCCATTCAAGTTTTTGAAACCTAAGTTTTTCCAATAAATAAATATCTTGTTTATAGCCTGAAAGGGAACTAAATAATAAATACACAAAATCCACTTGAAACAAGTTTATCGAATATGAAATTGATAAAAAAAACTCTTTAGGTTTAATAGACAAAATATTAGCTATCATTAAAAATTTAGTGACATTTATTGATCATAAACAAGAAGATCACACTGATTTAATAACATAATAATTTAATTCCTAAGTAATAAAGTAAATAATGTCTATTGAAAAATTGAAAGCCTTAAATATTTTGCTTAGATCTTGAGTAGTTCCTAATCAAGAACAATAGAATATGAACAGAATCATAAAAATAAAATTATTATTCTCTTTAAATCCGATAATTACAAATTGGAAATTTTAATTATTCTTAGTATTTATAAATTACAACTAAAAGTAAATATTTGGCAAATGGTTAAAACGATGAATAAATTAAAGAAACAACAAAAGAAATTTAGAGAAAAGAGAAATGTGAGAGAATTAAGGAAAATATTTGACTTGATTATGATTTATTCATGGTTTTGAAAAATTAAGCGATGAATCGTTCGTCTTAAGTGATTGACTAAGAGTATGTAAATGAAGGCATTTTGATATAAGGAGTCCTGACTTTCTCTAAATAAAATGCATAGTTTATGTAATGCTACAATTTAGTAGTAAGTAAGGAGAAAAAGGTAATTTACTTTACTGTGAAGTATCGCTAACTCGCGAATTCATGACTTGTTTACTTTAGTAACAGTGGAAAAAGGGATTAAAGCAATCGCTGGCACATTGAAACTGCACAACCCTTTTATTACGAGTAAACGGCTTTTATGTTGAGAATACGTAATTCGAAGGCGGAATACGAAATAGAGTATTGAATGTGGCGAAGGCTTGAGTCCAGTTTATTATCATAGCAACGAAATGCAGTGAATCTCTCGAGAGAAATCGACAGCAGTGCCAGAAGACAAGGAAAAGGCGTATATCTTGACAATGCTATTGCACTCAATAACAATCTTCAACTCTCTATTCGCACAAAATAGACTGCAATCTCAAAAAAGTTAGAACTAGTTTATGAGTAGTCGGTTTCAATTACTTTAACTTTTCCACACTATTTCCACTCATTTAACTTTAACTATGCGGCCAAAAGTTGCAAACTCTAATTAACACCCTTTCAAAAGAAAGTTATATTTCACATCAAAACTTTATGTCTAAATTCATTTGCATTAATTTCGACTCTAAGATCACATCTCGACTGACACTTGAGAATCTCATTTCGAATAGAATTTAAATAATCTATTCATCATATAAATAGATGTATTAAATTGTTTGGAATACTATTGAATATTTAAAACTAGAAGTGTTCAGAAAAAGTTAAAAACAAATTAAATCCTCTATAATAACTCATTTCAAAAACCATGTCAACACTAACTAATAGTTATTTCTGTTGACGACTCGTTTGCTTTTAATTCAAAATACCTGTTTTAATACATAAATTTTCAATTCTTTTTTAAACCAGATCTGCATAACTTCCAGATTATTTATGAATTATGATTAAAATTAATTCTCAAAAAATATTAACTATTTATAAAGAGCTATCACTTTATCTATTCCAACTGAAACTACTCAATAAGATTTTAATTATAAGATTTAGAGACTATAATTTAGAAAAATTAAAGCTTAATTATAGAGAAATTGAAGAATTTTTGACAAAATATTGCTAAACTACTAATGAGATGAGAAACATAACGTGTGGTCAGTCAAAGTTTAGACTCAAATGTTTTATTTTTAAAATGAATATTATAATAGCTATTTTTAAAATTAAAATCAGTCATTACACTCCTATATCTGCCAGTCCTTAAGTTTTGAGACCACAAATCAAAGTTTTCAATATTAAATGTTCACTCTAGTGAAAGTTTCAGATAATATGGCTTTCGGCTATGTCTGGACATAAATAGGGAAACATTTTTAACACTTACTCTAATTAATTTCATTTGTCTATAATTAAGTTATAATAATTCTTAATTTCAAGACTTAAAATTCAAAATTTATTAAATATTTTCTGAGAAAAGATGGTATAAAGAATGTTGAAACTTGTTCCCCGAATTTTTGAATTTTAATTAAATACATAATAGACTGAATAAAAATAGTCATTTTTGTGATAAAATTGCTTTCAATTGAGAAATAATAAGTTTTCATTAAAATTGATTGTGAAACGGATCAAAATATATTTGAAATACCGGAGTAGTGACCAAATTATATTTTGAACTCGCAATTGATTTAAAGTCTGGAAATCCCATAATCATTCTCTTTCATACAAGTGAAAGTGCAAAAAATCACATGAAAACTATTTAATAATGAAGTTTTCAATATTAAGTTAACTTAAAGTAAGAAAAATACTTTGAATCAGAGACTGAACTCAGCTTCCATTTCAATTGAAAAGTGTTATGAATGAGTTGTGAGACTTTATGATTGAGAAAAGCAATACTGAACTTGAGATTTCATTGAAAAGTTCGAATAAATAAAAATCAAAACAAATAAATGAATAAACAATAGAATTTTTCTCAATCATAATGTCTCACAACTCATTCATAAACACTTTTCAATTAAAATGAGAACTGAGTTCAACCTCTGATTAAAAATACTTTCAGTCAGTTAACTGTCAGTCAATTAGACTAATATTTTAGTTAACTTAGTATTGAAAACTTTATTATTAAATATTTTTAATGTGATTTTTTGCACTTTTGAAAGATATATATTTATTAAACTCTGAAATCTATCAAATAAAACAAATATTGTCAGGCGTTTATTATTTTAAATTTCTAATAAATTTCTTTAATAACTATTTAATCATTGATTTGAGATTAAATTTTGAAAACTTACTCACTTTTAATGATTAAATAATTTTAAAATAACATTGAGTCGTATTGTAAAAGAAAGAAAAGAAGAAACTGCTAGTACTTGAGTGAATTCGAAAATTTGATACTATAAAACTTTGAGAGATTGGATTTTAAATAATATTTCTTTGAATATTTTCATCTTTTCCAATATTTCTACTCAAAGGAATGGATGGAGAAGTCAAACTGTTTTGCCATTATTTTCAAGTCTTCACTGCGAGCGGTGTTTCGTAAAAGTTTGATAGGAGATGAAGATATTTGTTATACTTGTATTTGGTTATAGAGAGCTTTAAGTGAAAAATTTGCTTAAATGCTATACAAGTTTCAAATTAGATTATAATTGAAAATTTTCACTTTTAACTGTTGATTGACGGCAATCATGAAAAAACACTTTAAATATTGAAGATTTATTATTTGGTTATAAGTATTTTAATGACTGATTAAGTGACGCTCCTTTTTAAAAACATACTTTGTATCAACTCGTTTAGTATATTATTAAAAAAATTCATTTAATTTAATGCTAATGTAGTGATCAAAATCGACTTTAATATCTTCAGTGTTTCAGAAATACTTCTGTTAAGTATTTATTCAAAAGCCAAATAAAAGTTTTTGAACTTGAATTCTTGAACTTGAAGAAAATTTAACCTGTATTTTAATTTGAAGTTTTGTAAACCTTTTGGAAAATTGTTACTTTTTATCAAAAATCATATTTACCTAAATTGAGCCTTTTTTATCTTTTAAGTGAATAATCAATGAATTCATTCATGATTAATAAGATAGTACTGTACATGACAGTAGTTTATGATAGAGATTGATAAACCTTATAAAAATTTGTTGAGTGTTTGATTCAATCTGATAGAAATGTGATTTTTTGATGGAATATTTAAAACATCAAATAAATTTTCGAATATTAGTAAACTTCAAATAAAATTAGTGTCAATAAAATTTAGTAAATTATACCAACTTTGCAATAGAATCGTTTTTTGAAGGTTTTTTATCCATTTTCATGATCTTTTTCACAAATTTTTATTCAAGTGATTTAAAATTAAAATTATTGTTTGCCTACAGACAAGATTTAATAAACTAATTGATAGAAGAGTTGAGACTATTTATGCATTGAAATAATCGATTTCTCAATAATAAAATATTCATATCTT
>JAQFZT010002189.1:0-12344 GCA_034696325.1 Camisiidae sp. | reverse complement strand
AAGAATTGTGGGATGATTTCAATTTTTTTTTCAATCCCATTCAATCCCATCAACTTAAAACTCAACTCCATTCCCATCCCAGTTCCATTCCCATTCCCATGTTTCATGGGAATGGGAATGGGTTTCTCTACTCTAGTGCATTAGGGTGTTCACGATAACGAGAGTCAACTGTATCAGTTATTTAAAACACTTATCATTTTATACTTTATACTGTATAATAATAATGAATAATTTCTTCTTAACTTCAAAAATAAAGATATTGTAATGAAAGTAAGATTTTCCAAAAAGATTTTTCGTAAATTTGTTCATTAATTTAATGTTATTAAGCCTAATGTTTTGAATGACGATAAGAATATTTTGCGCTGTTTTCACTTGTTATGATTAAAAATGAAGTTAATTTATATGGAATTATGTGAAGCATAGCATCACACAAACAATGATTGTTAGTTGACTTTTCAAACAGATAATTGATTGAACTTGAAAATTAAAAAACTGAAAAGTGTATGAAAACTACTTCAAGTTAATTTCGGAAAAAGACATGAAAATCATGGTTTGACAACTCATAACCACTACTTGATAATACTGATTAAGATTTAAATCTCTTTCCCTCGTATTTGATCTGAACTTATGACTGAATTTTGCGGGATCTCTGCATATATTTTGCCCGGAACTATGCAATCAGTTGAAAATAGCTGTGCAGAGATCCCGGAAACCCCAGTGATGCACAAATCACATGAATGGTAAGATAGAAAAGTATTAATGAGTGTTAAGTAGTATCAGCATTGAGTTTTAGTAATGAGCCGTAACGTTATGAGTTGTCCAACATAACTATTTTCAACTCATTGTACAGTAGTTCGAGAACATCAACTCAAGGCTCATGTTTTTTGTGAGGCTCAGACTCTATCAACTCCTTCTATCGATTTCGCATAATTCATATTTCTTCTAAATTTTAATCCATTATTTCAAATATTTAGAATAAATAATGCATTACCTGTACTGTATATATCAAATATTATAATATTAATATTAAAATATATTTTATAACTTTACATTTCATTAAAGATCTCTCAACTCTTTTATGTAATGTTATGTCATGTTATGTGTTATACAAAAGAATGTGATAACAGTGATAACGATAATGATTATGTGGATAGAGAGCAAAAATACATTCATATTAGCTTTCAGTGCATTATTATTAAGAAATATTACTTTTTCTCATTCTTGTCAGGAATTCTGACTCACATTTCTTAGAAATAGAAACATGAATATAAAAGAAATTTGAAAAACATTAGATGTCTTGAAACTATTTCTGTTTACGACCTTTACTTCTAAAAAGGGTTCAAGAAATCCATTTCCCATTGACTTTACACAAAAGATTAGTTTATGGAATGATTGGATCCAGAAATACCTATAACAGTGTTGATCGAGTTTTGTTTAACTTTTCGATTAAAAAATGAGTACTAAATTGAAAAATAGTTGCCATCAATTTTCATGTGTGTCATATAAAATAAGAGAAGTGTAAAATATCTATAGTATAAGAAAATGCTTAACAAATTGTTTTAACAATATTTTTCATGTCAGTATTAATAGTATCTCATTTATTAGTTAAACTTTCCCCTCCACTAATCGATGATTACATATAAAATAGGACAATCAATTTTCTTTGAAAAATTAGATCTCATGCTAGCGTTTGGGCTTTGTTTGCATCAAAAGCTATTTTATAATCCTATCGAATAATCCATCAGTAATTTATATGCACTTAAGCTTAAGTGAACATTGAATCAACTATTTTGTACATTAAATTAATTTTTAGCAGCTTTTCTCATTCTCGCAAATATATCTTCTGATAGATTTGAAAAAATATTAAAATCTCTCATATCATGAGCGATAATGATTTGATAGTATAGTATAGTTCGGAGCACTAGTAGTGAAATGACCTTTAATTGATGAGCTCTGGATGAAATTTTTAAAAAGCCTCGCCATCAGAGCCCACTTGTTACTCAATAATCTCTAAAACTAATTGATCCTATTTTCAAATTTTGCTTAATTAGCTTTTAAGGCATTTACAGCTTTACAACTTAATGAACACTTAAATTCAAGAGCAAAGAATCTCTACCAAAATATGATGTTAAATATAAAACGATAAATTTTGTGTTCATTTATCGCATGTGAGATGTTATTATTTTTAAAACTTGGGGCTATAAGTTGCCAATTAACTTAATAATCATCATTATCACTCCATTATTTAAAACAATCACTTCATACTGTACTCTAATAAGTTTGTATATAAGTTTGCGTTAGATTTAGTCAAATTAATGTTATTTTAGTCAAAATTAGTCTCTTTTCAATTTCTATTAATACTTGAATCTAGTCATTGGCAGACAATGTTAATTAAATTCTGTAACTTTTAAGCATTTTGTGAATAAAAATTCAAAGAAATAATTGAAAATTTATTGCATTAATAAAGTTACGCGGATTAAAACTTAATTTTTAATGATCTAAATTCAATACCAATATGAACGAATAGTGAACTACAATTGAACAATAATTTGAATGTAACTAAAGTATTAATGAATTGGTTTTTTTAAAATAAAAATAAAAATCTTGATATCTTAAGTTAAAAATATATCATAAAATCATTGAAAGTAATGTTCGAGTCAAAGGTAAATTTTACGAACCAAGTGGTGGAAATTGAAAACTCAGAACTTTACTTCATAAGCAATGGGAAGCTTCAACTTATATTACATTTTATTATTAACTCTATAACTGTATATTTTGGTCAAAACTTGCAGTTAATCAAATTTTCAATCAATGAAAATAATGTTTAATTGAATTGAATATAATCTTTTAATCTTATTGACAGTACTGTAAAATACTATCAGTTTAAACACCAAAGTTTAAATTGTTAGCATAATTTTGAATTGAATTGGAAAATGCATATAAAATATGAGATTGTGTAACACCTTTTTGAAAATGACTGCACAATTTTCTTATGCACTTTCGAAAGAAAACATTTAAATGTTCACATTTGGAACTCTTTGAATTGAGCTCTATCTGAAAATCAATCATTACATGTCAAAAACCTTTTCGACAAGGCCTTCAAAGCAAGAACTTTGATAAATTAGGTGTTTTCGCAATTGTTACGATCAAAAATTGGATTGAAATAGCTTTCAAAATGATAACTTAATTCGAATTTAAAATATGGTATTTATGAATAAATATTAGGTTTAAGTAAACAGAGTTTATTTCATTTTCATGGTATTTATTCAAACTCTTTCTCGATTAGTTACTAAACTATTTTTCATAAAGTTTTGCCAGAGATTTGCGTCATATCTCTACTATTGAAATAAATATAAGTTATGTTTGTTAATTCCCAAGATAAATATTAGTTATCTGTATCCTCTCATGCAGACTAAACTCAACAAAATAAATCTCAACTATAAATCTGCCAAAAGTTAAAAATTTATTTAAATTTAATAAACAAAATTCGACTTTAACCAAAGGTTTTATAGAATTGACTATTAGATTGATTGTATTTATTCAATATCATGAATTTTTTTATGAATCTCGTTGGAAAACACGATTTTTAAAGCCAATTTCAAGTTGATTAAAAATTAACATGGGTTTTTACTTATGAAATAGTTTACATGTATGAGTAGCTTAAAATTTGAGCGTATAATTTATTCAATAGTCATACAAGTTTATAGGAAACCAATTTATATTTCGCTTCAGGAAGTAGTTTAACAATTTATAAGAGGCTAAACTTATCTGATTTCAAGTCATTTTTAAACCTGAATTTATGTTTGAAATTTTCTAAAAATCCAATTTTCAAAATTTTAATTCCCACTCAACTTTTTGTGAATATATCCCTAAAAAATCTAATATTAATTATTTAAAAGATTCCTAAAATATTTGTTCTTTCGACAGTAACAAGGTAACATTTTCCAATGTTCTTATTTTTACAAACTTTTTTCAACCAAATTTTCAAAAACTCGAAGTAAACTTTAATCCTCACCTGACCCTTCCTTGACTAACACTAATAAGAATAAAATTCTGATATTTTTCCTGATATTCTTCCTGATTAACATAATGAAAAGATTTTTGTAAATGAATCTATTGTAAAGATTCGTTAAATATTTGAAATGTTTTTTATAAAATGTTTTGAATTTTTATTAGTGAATATTTGATTTGTGAATCTATACAGTTTATGAATAAATGAAGTCTAGATTTCTGGTTTGAAATTTCTTATAGACCTTTATTTGAAGAAATTCAAAATATAACAAATGAATTCATTGTTCGAACTTATTTTACAATTGAGTGAAATTAATAAATATTTACATATAAGTCAAATAACGATCAAAACTCATTAGTACCGTTCAATTTGAATTAACACAGGAAAGTGAAAAATATAATAAATTAATAAAATTTCAAAAATCAACTTGAAATATAAAAATCTGACTTTTCAACTAACCTTTCAATTCAATAATCGCAAACATGAAAATTCAAGTGTTGGCTATCAAATGTTGAATTAAACGATTTTTGACATTAAAAACATATTTTTTGAAAACTAAAAGTTAGTTACATTTGATATGAAGTTATGTTATTATTTGAAAGAGTGAATAATGTTCACATTTATGTAAATGTATTTTTGCACAATTGAACAATAGTTTGCATGCATTATTAAATGGATGGAAAGGTTTCTTGAGTAAAAAAAATTCAAACAGAAAAACTCAGAAGTTTAATAAGGATAGAATTTGTTGACAAACTTAACTTATAAATGAGTGAATTTGTTTCTATCATCAGATTGTTTACATACATTATTATGGATTTGAAACTTGCGAATCATTTGAATATTTTACAGTATTTTCATAGAAAAGAGTGGAAATCAAATTTTGTACAAACATTGACTAATTAATGTCTAGCTATGGCACCATCGAAATGAAAACAAATTTCTCGTTTAACTCGTATTCATCCGAATTTGCATTTGGATTATTATCGATCCATAATATGTTTTGTGTTAATTAATTTCATAAAACTATTTTCAACTTCAATGCTGTGTTTTTATATCTGTTAAATTGGAAGAACATAAATGGGTTCGAATGATGAAAAAGTGATTAGAGCCACTCATTAGTGGATTTTTAGTGGATTTTTAGTGGATTTTTTGTCTAATTATTTAAATAGCGAACAAATAAGTAATTATTTTTATACATTTTGTGTAAAATGAGCAGATTGTACATCATTTCCTATTTCTGGAGAGAATATGTGGCACATCTTATAATTTATTTTTAATTGAATTTTCTTTTATACAATATAGAGTTTATATGTGAAAAAGTTGGCCCAAACGTCAAGTGAATCACATGTGACTATTTTCTCCATCAATTAATAATTCTTACGAACCCACTAAACTAGGGCTTCAAAGTTAATGCTCTAATTTTCGAAAAATATAACAACACTTAATATCGGAAACTTCACTATTTGGTAGATTTTTTTCACATATAACGAGTTTATTTTCCATTTTTATTCAATCGAATAGATCTCGGATTCGTTTATAATTTTCAATAAATAAGAGTTTGATTTATAATGTATAATATATTTATATATATATATTCATTTTGAATTTGTTTTACATTTGGACAATGCTTTTATCTATATTTTATTTATAACTTATAAACATATTTATCTTTAATAATTTTTTATTTGGTAAATGAGTGCAAAGTCGGACTGCATAAAAAGTTTCGTAAAATGGTTCAAAAGATGTTTATCAACCATTGACTCACAGCTATTCAAAATTATTGACGACATTAAGCCCTTTAATTAGTTGATAACTTCAATCAATTTTCAAGCAAAACTAGTTGAACAATTTGTGAAAATTGACACTTCCTTTCAATCATTGGCAAGAATTAGAAAAATGCATTTCTCAACAATTATTAATAGATGAAAGTTTAGCTACAGAGTGGAAATTCTGACAATAGCTAATTCTGGTTCGAGACGAGCAGAAGTTCCCGCCGTTTGAGAGTCTAGTGTTTCATTACTATCTGGTATATTAATGATGGCTACAGTCCCACAAAGACTGCCCGGATTTGCACTGCAAGGGTTTGACGACAACGGGTTGTTCAGACTGGAACGTGAAGAGATCAGACTCGAACTTATTTGGTCACCGGTTTGAGATTTGGCACCACAGAGTGTTGCTTTACTGGACTCAATCTGAATGTCATTCAATTCTTCTTCTTGTTCAGTGTGTTCGGCGCTGTGTTTCTATAAATATATTAAAACAATCAATCATTTCTTTCAAGTATTTCATTAATATATTATTCAATACTTTCTCTTAATCAATATAAAGCAAAATTAATGATTTTAAACAGAATATTAATAATTCTAACTTTCAATTAATAAAGACTATTAATGAGAGTCTGTTTCATAAAAGAATAAATTCATAGAAAAGCTTTTCCATTATTTTCTGATTATAAAAATCGATTGAATGCAAAATTTAAAAATTTAAATAATGACGAAATAACTGAATATTTGTTAATAAAACTTTACTTAATGATAGAGTATATAAAATGTTAAGAAAGAATTTTATTAAATATTCTTTTGTGAAGCAATTCTAGTAAAATCTGATAATTAGAGGACTTCGACGAAATTTACTTAAAAGATTAATTTTTTGAATAAATGATAATTTATCAAAGCGTGTGACAGTTTTCGCCTTTAAATTTTGAAAGATTAGCCTTATGTTCATTAATATAAGTTTCATATAACGCTTCTTCCGAAAAATAAACTCGTTCTTAAAGCTATATCTATAATGAAATTAAGATTAATAGAAAAAACAATTATTTTTGAAAATGCTATTTTAAACTTATGATAAAATACTGCACAAACAAAGTCAAACTTAATAACATTTGAACATTAATTAAACGACATAATAATTTGAGTTGACATAAAGATTGCAATGATATGTTGCTAAACATTTGGAAGTTAGAGCTATAATAATGGTAAAAATATTCATAGCCTTCAACTCTCTTCCTGAAAATGGGTTAAATCCTTTAAAATATTACTGTATGTAAGTTTGATTTTAAATAATATAATATAATTGAATAACTTTTACAGATATCTAGTTTGGAAAGTGTTTTAAATATCAAAAGCTTTTCAAATAGATATAAATCTCAGTTTATATAAATTGCAATTTAGACGACATAAGTTACACAACTTTTGAAAACCAAAAGTATGAATAAAAATCTAAACTCTATAATAAACAAATTGAAGGATTAACAGAACTCTAATGGGATTCGCTTAATGTCTCCAATAGTGTTACTTAAAAGCAATGTTTTGTTGAATTTGAATTCCAAAAGCCGTCCTATAAATTACAATTTTAAAAATTCAATTGTAGACCTTAGAGAAAATAGAAAATTGTTTTGCGTGAATGCTATTTGTACTGATGCTTATTTGTTATGAAAATCAATGGAAAACACGCAAAAAAGTCACGTACTTTTTATTGAAATTCGACAAAAATAAAGATATTAAATGCTAAGTCCTTATTATTATATAGTAAATGGTTTAATAATGAGAAATCTATATTTCAAGCTTAACATCAATTTGAAGAAAATAAAGAATTTGTGAGGAAACACTTCTGATTCAATAAGAAGCCATGTTATATCTCATAAAAGTTAACAAAGTTTGTCGCCTTTCATGAATAAAAAGCTATTGTGATAATGAATTCTTTCGTTCATTAATCTTCGTTCGAATGACACTTTAAATAATGAACTCAATTCTGAGATCTCATTTGGCTCTCAATGACTTTCAAAAGCTATTTAACATCAAACTCTTTCGAACTCTATTTTTGAAAACTAATACTAGTATTAATTCACGAATAAGTTATTTATGAATGTAAGAAATTGATTAATTCTCAAATGAATAGGTTCTGAGCGCTTTATTTTAAAAAATCTAATAAAACTGAATCTTATTTCTAGATGATTGTGATTGAAATACTTTTTTCAAAATAAAAGTAAGAATTAATAATACTATTAAACAGATTTATCCGAAAAGAGCTGTTAAGTTGTCTTATCGCCAAACTATTCAACTGTCATACTATGGTTCGAGCATTGCTAGGGCTTCATGTAAGAGATTATTTCTTTATTAGGCTCAGTGTCAATCATGTAATTAAATTCAAGTGAGCGGTCCTTCGGCTAAAAAAATAAGTGCAATCAGTGGTGTAATAGTATGAATGAGAAGGCGATTCTCCACTTGAGGGCAAACTTGTATTTGATGTCAAATAAATCAATTCAGAAATACAATATTGTTAGCATTTAATGTATTTGTGTCTTGTTTTATACAATGAGCCAACGCTTCAGTGATTAATAAGAAATGGATGCATTGGCTTCAGGAAATAGCTTCATATCACCCGAGATATTATTTTCATTTTTCTAGTACTCATAAATCAATCAATATTTATATGTCATAATCACACTGAATCTTTTAATTAATAGTTTAATTTCTAATTTGAACAAAAGACGATCCAAATAATTGAAGATTACATGAATACTTGCTGAGAAAAATGCAACATTGCTGTATATTTCTGACATTTGAATTATTTATAAATAGAATGAAGAGGTCATGTTCAGTTGACCGATAAAATATCTGTGCAAAATATGACTTCGGATTAGTTAAGTTAAAGTAAGGTTAAGTTGACGATGAAGTGGCCGTCAACTAAATCAAACCCGAATGGAGATATGAAGTAAGAATGCGAACAGTAGTGGTATACATAAGAATCATTTTTACAATAGACTTAGAATAATAAATTATATATATTTTAGAGCGAATAATTTAACGCTTATATTTTCAATCATAGCTGTAATCATTTTGACGAATTTCAGTAATATCTTGATAACAATTATCAAATAATAAGGATATGATTTTGAAAAATAATAAAACTATAAAATATCAGTATATAATTAATATACTGTATGGAATATTTAATTTGAAATTTGCAAAAAATTCAATATTATTTTGTTGGTAAATCAAATTTGAAGAGTAGAGCAACTTTGTGAAAACACAATATGCCCTTAAGATAAATTTTCAAAAATATCATCAATAATACAATTCAAGCCCAAAAGACATTGGTTTTCGGGCGAGTTTTTAGTAATAAAGCCAGTCGTACGACTCAAATAAATAATATAAATTCTTTGTTTTATTCAACAGAAGAATTATATTTTTAAGAACAGAAAACTTGGAATCATAATGTCAAAAATCGATATCAATGTCTAAAATAGGAATCAAAAAATTGAGTTTTGTTCCTCATGATTGTGATAGAAAATATTTGAGTCTATTTTTAAGAAAGAAGAAAATATTATAAAATATTTTTAATATAGATTTTGAGCGAATGTTGAGAGCATTACATTCGCAATTGTAAACAGGAAACGCTGTCTGCAGGAAACAGGAATCTTTCGATTTACTTTTTAAGTAGTAATTAATAGAGATTTTTAAAAACGCAACAATAAGTCAATCGTAACGATTGAATCCAAATCGATATTATACAAAAAATAGATTTGGAATATATTAAAAATAGCTAAAAGCTTGTTATGTGGGTTAATTATTATTTTCAAAGAGTCTATTTATTTAAATGTTTGAACTCAATTAGTGAAACTTCAGTATTAAAAGTCATTTGAGAGTTATATGAGTTTTTAAAGATAGTAAAAGTTGTGCAATAATATCATACATTAAGATACTGTATTTGACATGTAAGACATTGGTTCTTAAGGTTTAAGGTTCTTAAAAATTGTTGATAACAAAACTTTAAATTATTCACAAAGCATTAGGTAATCCGAACATTAATAAAAAATAAAGATTTCGCTCTATTTATAAATAAAGATGAGATATAAATCCAAATGAGGTAGAGTTTGGAGAAAAGCGCAAATTTGATTTAGATGTTAATATTAATTAACATCGTTAATCACATTTGCAAAACTAATTCACGGACCGAAAATTCCTTTCCAGAAAAAGTAAACATAATATTAGAATCTGTGAGATAGGATTGGAGTGAGTGGTCCGCGATATAAAGTAAGTTAGTGTTAATCGTAAGAAATTGCAAATCTTATAATTAGTTCACATTTTTAAATCACGAGCATTAAGACGTATTCTTCAAATATTCTTTCAAGTATTAAAAACATAATTACAGTCCAGAAAAGTAGAAATACAGTAATGATTATTATTTTGAATTACAGTTTGGGCTCCTCTTAACGATCAAATATTTCAAACTAAACTGAGCTTCACTCACATGAAGACTATTAGCAAAAATAAGAAAATAATTTAATGAAAATAAGTAACAATTGGTTATCTGGAAATTTAGAGTCGAGTAAATTGAGAGTAAAATACAGACAACTGTTATTGAGTGATTTGCTTATAATGGGAATATTTGTTACCTCATATTTTTTCTTACGTCGACAGCAGGAACTTAACAGATCGCAGATCTGTCGTGTGGGCACAATTGCAATCGATGTGACCGGTGAGAGTGGAGGTGTTGACGAGAGACGATTCGGCTGACCATTATATGGTACTTCTAATTCCACAAACTCTCTATCCTATAGGTGTCAACCGTTTTATGTCACGGGTTTTTATTATTGTTTTGCCAAATATATCAACCATTCAAGAGTAGAGTTTTCACCAAACGATTAGGAAAGAAAAAAGTCAAATTAAATTAATATTTTTTATTTCATTTTACTCTATTTGCTTTTTATTCAATTACAACGCGATATCCTTTTGTTATACAGAATATGATTCTGATAAACCGGTATAACATTTTCATATGCTTTTATATTTTAATATATAATTATGATAAAAATCGATAGAATATACAATGCGATAAAAGCTGGTTATGTGAAAAATTGAAATATTTAAACAAATAATTTTAAATAAATAAAAAAGACTTTTATTTACTTATCAAACTTTGAAAAGTTGATTCAATGTTCATAAAGTAAACTTGATGTGAGCGTTAATGCAGTGCACATTTAAGCGTTGACGCAAGTTATTTAGTAAACTCATGCAATTTTAAAATTTCATTACTAGTTCTGCACTTATTTAAATTGATTTTCTACTTTTGCCATATCATTGATGACAAACTAAACAAAAATTAGTAGCAAAACACATACAAGTCAAGTGTCTTGAATTACAAATAATACCTAAGATTCGCCTCTATTCAAACAATAAATATATTATTGAATATAATACTTGTAATAATAAGCGTTATTAAAAAAATTCAGATGTCATACATGAATGCATTAAATTATCTCTGATATCAAACACAAACAATATTGAATAGATAGAGTGGATGCAAATACATAACAAATAAAAGAGTATAAAACAAGAATGAATCAAAAGAATGTTCAGTAATCCTCTTCAGAATCTAGACATAAAACCCAACTAATGTTAAAGTTCCTCTTTTTCTTATGGCTCAAGACATTCATATGATTTTGTACTAAAATAATGAGATAAAATCTTGAAGTACAGGTATATCTCATCTGAACTAAGCTTTTATTTCTAACAAAACCGAATATTAAACCAAATTACATCTTATGGTATTTTGTTTTTTCATATAAAAATATTTAAATCACTAGTCAATGGTTTAGTCAGAATTTTAAATCTCAAAAATACAAAGTTTGCATATTAAATAGGAGTTCAAAATCAAAATTTCAAATTCAATTTCAATAATGTTGAGAAAAAGACTCCAAAAATTTAAGGAATTCTAGGCATGAGTTCATTGGAATGTAAATTTAATTATCATTTCTATAAACTTAATGATTGAAATGTGTGTGCAATGAATGAGTGAATGACATGCAGAAAAAATGGTGTCAGCAATTCATTGGATAATTTTATTTCATTATAGATTGATAGATAAGAATAAATTGAAAGAAATTTGTTTTTCTCGAAGATTTCTATTTCCAACAGAAAAGAAATCCAATTAATCGAAAATTAAATTAATTTCAAAAATGATTATTATTAAGACTATTTAAAATATGTTTGAGTCTAACTTATGACTTGATTGACATAAATGGTAAAAAATAGATTGTAAATGTGTTGAGATATTTTGATGTTCTTTGAACTTATAAATTGTTTTGAACTTTTTTTGCAACTCTTAAGTAAATGCAAAACAAGTAGATTTGAAAACTTGTTTAGCAAACACTAAAGCAAGAGCTAAAGGGGGGCACTTCGTTTGATCAAAATTCATTTGATCAAAATTAACCCCTGTTTTCAATCCCCTAAATTATTTATTCTCAAAACAATTATCCCATTTTCAAACTCGAAAATAAACTAAACTCTAAATAAATTGGATTCAAATTTAATTTGTGAGATGAATG
>JAQFZT010002188.1:0-12345 GCA_034696325.1 Camisiidae sp. | reverse complement strand
AATTCTATTGAATATTATTTAAATTAGAAGAAAGAGGTCATTCTCACCTAAATTAAAATATTACCAAAAAAAGAAATTTCATGACTTTCATGTATTGAAACAAAGTGTCTTTTGGGGAATCAAAACGTAAACTTTCTATCAATTTGAAGCTTATATAATGATTATTAATTAATTTTATCCAATTTCCTTAAAAGACACTTTCCTGTCATACATAGATTTGCTTTTGCTTTTATTATAGTTGACTTTTAAAATTCATTAAAAAAGATCATCACAATTGAAATTAGGAGAACAACCGCATAAATATTGTATGGAATTATGAAAAAACACTTCAAAAAACTCCTTGAATTTAATGACTACTCTTGACAAAAACACAATCGAAAACTTTGATGAAGAAAGCTTTCAACTAAAACACTCAAAGACTTTTCTTCAAATCAAATCAATGAAGAATTCTTATACTTTTAGTATCAGATCTTCAAAAGCTACCGGCGATGGCTCTATAAGCCTAAAAATGGTCAAAATGGCATTATCAGCATTGACGCCACATATTGTATGACTTTTGAGTCTAATCATCACAACTGGTATTTTTCCAGATATCTGAAAGACAGCTCGAATCACATCAATCTATGAATTAGGCCTGAAAACTGATTTCTGACATTCTTTACACTTAATTTTTCTTTAAAGTTCTTTTACTTGTGTTTAATTATATATTTTCTTCTTTAAGGCAAGAGAAGCTTTTAATCAAATCAAAAAGCCTTAACTGAAAAAACATATATGAAAATTGAAAAATCAAGTTTAGAGTTAAGTCATATAATTTGATTTTTTACACAAAAGTTTCCTTTAAAATGAATGAATGATTGAAAATTTGTAGATTACTTTATATTTTGTTGTACATATCCATAAATGAATTAGTAGTAAAAATACAATTCATTAATTTTATATTGAATTAAGTTTGAACTGAAAAAATAATCTTTAACTAAAGATTTAAATGAATCATACATTTGAGTGTTTACCAAAGATAAGTTATACCAAAATGTTTGAGGCTTTATGACTAAAGACTAGGGTTGCTAACTTGACTCTCGCAAAGCTGGAGACAATTTTTCAAAAGGGGTCCTTATATGCAGACATTTTTTCATTTTCTAAAAGTTACGATTATATTTGATAAGATTTTTGGAGAACTATTTCTTTCCTAACTCCGTCCTAACATGAAGAAAGTAGTTAAGCTGTTTCTTTGATGAGAGCAACAAGCTTAATTTCAGTATTTAACACCTCGTTATATTAGTATTTTAGTTATGTCTTGAATAGTATACAAAGCTGGAGATTTTAATATCCTGCGTGACACCTAAGCTGGAAACAGAAGATATCTGAAAGCAAGACTCCAACCTAAAACTGGAGAGTTGGCATCCCTTAACCTATCATTCGGAGTTATAATATAGTTAATCCTTTTTCGAATAATATTTTAAAGCAAAGGCTAGTCTTTCCTTAAGACTTTGATACGTCTTAGCTTAAGGCCTGTACATTATAATACAGGAAAGAACTATTGTGGACAGCAACTGGAGTAAGTGATGTATCTAAGCGACAATGGATGTGAATACATGTAAACACCCAATAAAAAAATGCACGTGTGATGAAAGCATGTGTTCATAAATAAAGGTACAGCATATTTAATAGAAAAAAAAACCTAAAACTTGACAACATGCTATACATCAGTTGTTTACGGTTGCCATCATGGTAGCTATCATGCTATCATGATAGTTCTTTCCACGAGTGTACAAGTGTTTAAAGTGTATATTTCAATGTTTAAATAATAAATTCAATTTTAAAAAATAACATTTTATCATTATGTCATTGTGTTATCATTTTAATTTATCAAATAAGAGACCAAATACTCTGTAAAATATCAAATTTCACCCCCATTTAGACCCCAAATTTCTCATTCTCCTTTCATTCCCAGTGAGAGAACAATTTTGAATTCCATTCCTACTCATTCCTATCCAATAACATTTTCAATTTATCTTAAAATTAATATAGCATTTGTTTATACAATATTAATGAATTCATTGAGAAGTCGTTTATTGTCGGAAAATGTTAATTATCTTTTGTTTATTGCCAGAAAAGTAGAGGTAATAGACTTTCTTTATGGAAAATGACACATAAGTCTAAAACCCAGTCTTTGAATTCAAATAAATTAATATGTTTTACAACTTATTGAATGCTGAAATTTCAGGGAAACCTCATTAGTCAACCACTGTTGGTGTCAAATCTTATCATTATTTTTAAACAGATTTTTATTTTCAGTATTTCATGAAAGCTCTGGTTTTCCCAACTTTTTGATTAGAAACAGATAAAGTATTTATGAAAAACTTTCAAAATAAATAAACTCAACTCAACAAAAGTTGATTCCATGGATAAACTTAATTTTTCTTCTTTTCCTATTCCCACCCATTCCCACGCCATTCCCACGTCATTCCCACCTGAAGTCCTACGCCGGGTCTTATAATATTTATTGTGTAAAACAATTTTTCATTATGAAATGAAAGATAAATTTTATATTTTTGTTTGTTTGAACAAAAATTCAGTGATAGGAAAACTAGTTGTAAAAATGTTCTCTATATTCTGCTTTGAAGCCATTCGGCATTTGAGCAGTGAATCATATTTTTCTAATCCCATTGCAGTCGGATGGGGTTGACCTTAAGAACTCTACTATTAATGAATAGAAAGTGGAATATGCATAGAACTGATTTATTTGCTAGGATTAGCGGCACATAGATTATCATCTTTATGACTTATGGAATCATAATTAAATATTTTTTGGAATCAAAGCAGCATATTTCAAATCAATATTTAAATTCCCATTTAAAGCAAAAATATTTTTCGAATAAATCATTTGTATTTTAGGTTTGTTTTATGTAAATATTCAATTTTTAAAAATCACAATTTCTAAACATTTTTTTGTTGTTAGTTATTATTTTTGACTTAAAAGCAGAAAAATAGGCTTTAACTGAATATCTTAAAATGTTTTGACTCAGATTTTCATGCGTGACAACAGATGATGAGAGTAAATGCAAGTTTATAGCAAATTATTATAGCTTAAGATGAAATTTGAATTTGTTCTAACGCAGCAAAATCTAATTTGTGATTTCAACTATCATTCAATTAAATCATAATTCTTCACTTAGTTCTTCTTTGTTTGGTTTTTATTTAGTTTTTTGTTTTAAATTCATTATACAGTATTTTTCACTATCATTTCAAGCGTGAGCCTCTCAGATCAGCATTTTATTAATCATTGCAAAAATTTTGCAAAAATTTCTTAAATAATTGTCGAAAATGAAGAGCTTTGTTTTGAAATAAATTAAATCGTATTAAATTCTGTTTTCTAATAGATAACAGAAGAGATATAATACAAGTTTTCAAGTATGAATTTATCTTTTCATTTAAAAATAATTAATATTAATGAAACTGTTTAGAAGTAAAGCCAGTAGAAAATGAAGATGAGCTCAGCAACATTGAACTGGTTTACTATAACAATAATATGCGAAAGACTTTCTTTGATGCTAGTATTGAAACAAATGCTACAAAATCAGTGAACGAAACACTAGTGAAGGACATATTTGTGAGAGTCAACAATACTGACTTTTTTAACTGCAACATAAACTTATCGATCCTATAGCCTAAATCTGGTGCATAATTTCCGTTCGCTGACAAAGCTTATGTGCTGAAGCGTTAGACGAAAACTTTATTTTCAATGTGCTCACTAATGTAACTAATATTATAGTTACTTTAATTATTTAGTTTTATGCCTCATTATTTTGATATTATTTAAGGTGAACTCATATCAAAATTTTTACTGCATTCAATCAGTCTTAACAATTTGGTCAATAAGAATGAGGTACAACCGAAACAAAATAATTTTATATCGATCTCGATAATCAGTATATTTTGCTCAACAATATAATAATTTCAATCAAAGCATGCTTTCGATAAAATGATCAATTATTTTAAAATAAATTCCAAAAAATAGGGGTTTACACATTTCTCTTGGCTCGACCACATCAATACCCGAATTGATGCCCGCATCCATTCAAATAAATTAACTCTTTATCAAACAATTTGAGTTCTCATTTGATTAAGAAATTTATTTCTGTTTTGATTAAGAAATCTATTTCTGTTTTTTTCAACCCATACTTTTAGATTTTTAATTTAAATTGAAATTTGATATTCAATATTCTTATATAATTTAACTCAAAATGGAATAAATTGTATGTCTGTATTGAAAATAACTAAATGTCCAAACGCTTATTCTAAGGGATTGTTTGATTCTAATACATAAAAATACTGGACAATGGTTTGCAAGAAATAAAAGAGAAAATAGTCTGAATAAGAAGAATAGTGAAGAACAAAGAGACTAAAAGAAAAGAATAATTCAGGATATGATAATGTAGTTGTGATCGTCAGCAAATACATGACACTTCTTTAAAAGAGCTAATATTTGGTGTTGAATTATCTCAATTTTATGTGCATTGAAAGGAAATACAAATTATACCATAAATATAATATCTAATAATAATAATAATTCGAATGTTCAACATTTTCACGAATAAGTCGAGTGTAGAGTAATATTCAAGTATAACGAATGCCTGAGGGTTTAGAATAAATACAATTAAAGACTGATAACAACCAAATGATTGCAATAAAAGACATTGCATTGAATTGTTCGTTATATAATCTGTGATTGAGATTAACTAAAATTGATTTATAAAATGTTTTTATATTGAAATGTTCTTCAATGATGAGATGTTCATAAATGTTTGCTAATGAACTCGTGATCAATAATGGATTACTCAAAATAGAGACACCACCAGAACAACTGAGTGAATGCACACAAACAGAATCTAAGAAATCTATTTTACATCACATTTCCTTTTCTTATTCTTTGATTTGAATAAAATCATCGCATTTCACAGTCAAATATTCAAATTAGGCGACAAAGCGTGAAGAAGTTTAGAAAAATGCAATTTTAAACTTCTAAATGAGTAAAAAGTCTCAACCATTTCTAACTTATTAAACATTATATTTTGTTAATTCAAAATTACGATTTGTTGGTTCACCACAGACTACATATCCAATCGAATCATGTTTTAGTTTTGATTATCTTAAGTATTATTAAATTTGGATCCATATTCGCATTAAAACATCATAAGAAATATAAGTATAAGTAATACAATTTGAAAAATCGATACTATAAAGCACTCTCAAGTCTCTTCAGCCCATTATTTTCAAAATGGAAATCATATTTAAAAATTTTATTTGCTTTCATAACTCGAATAAATTTTATTCAAAATAAATATTCTGCTCTGTTTGATAAGTAGTTTTGACAATAGTTTTGATCGATTCTAATTTTCTTTATTTATTTAAGAAGGCGTTAACGTCTGACAATTTAAGAGAAATGTTGAATACTTTATTTGTTTTTGTCTAGATTTTGAATTCCTTTCTTTGATTTAACTTATAATTTAATTTCTCTGACTATAATTAAACGAATTGATTCCCAAACTTTGAATTAATATTCTAAAAGTAAACAGTGATGAGTATATAATTTTGAACACATTTTTAATCAAATTTTGATTCTCTCGACAAAGAGTTATCTTAAGGACTAACGCGAGCTCTCACTTGATTTGAGGTTCAGTGCGTTAACGAGGGTTTACTATATGATCCTCATCAGGGATTCATGTCGAAAGGAAAGATTTGGTCGAAAGAGGTCTTCGAGTCGAATTGTGTGTACTACAAATCAAATCACTTCAATTCAAACCTTCAAAAGACTGACTTTAGAAAAATTCAACAAAAGTTTATATCTTAATAACTTATTAATAATACTTTATTAATAATAAGTTCATGGAAAATGCAAATAACAGAATACATATAAAAAACTATGAAAATTTGTGCTAATTGTGACTCGACATTAGATACTCTTGAATTTTAAATTGTTTAATAATGTAAGCCTTCATTTAATTGGATTCGCATTTTTATGATTTCTTTTTTACAAAACAGACAGAATAACGACATTTTTGTTAAATTAATTCAAAGTTTACTTGTTTTGTGACAAAAATAATAATTTTGTGATAAACTATAGACTTTGAAGAAGGTTAATATGTTTGGACACATTTCTGAAATGATTGCACACATTTTGAGAGAGTTTTTTAGTTTTTAGAAAAATAAATTAAATTCTCTGCCATAAGCAATAAGTGATGATTTTCAGTGATGGAAACCTAACTTTTGCAAAGCGAAGGCAACTGAGAATTCGGTCAACTATTTTATGTATAGTTGCTATGATACGCAACATTGACAAAGCATAAGGAGAACTGAATACAATCTAGTGAGTCTGCATTGAGACTGCATTTAGGCTGTATTGAGGCTGCACAGCATCCATATCCATACAACAACTTTGCTTTTAATTCTATGGCAAAGATATATTGAGGATATACTTGAGCTTGAATAAGAAGAGAGAAGTTGCGCCGATGTATGGTATACAGTAGTGCACATCAATATATTAATGGTAGTGCATTAGATTCGGTGATGCAAATTGGCTATCATTACATTATCAAATGGTGTTCAGCACGATATACTCTATAAAGTTATATTGAATATCACATCATTTTAGTAAAAAAACTGCTCTATAATTTTTTGCTTTCTCTGACATAATATTGAATATAAATGCGTGAACTCAAACACAAAATCAATAGGTAAAGGGTTTGAATTTCGAAAATAAATCAGTGCACGATTTTCTTAAAGCAGTCAAATCCTTAAGGAGTTCAGTGAATCTCATAATAAACTTTGTTATTATGCTTTGAGCGTATGTCACACTTTAATGCATAAAGACCTCAATTATCATTATAATAAATATGCGGTTGACTCCACAAAAAAACAAACATACAATTCAAAATTCCTAATCAAGTAATTCTAATTTCAGTTCAATATTTTTAGCTTAAGAATCAAATTCAGCCAATATTTTATTAAGTAATTAATGCATGAATTTATTTGAAAGTTCAATGTATAATCCGATTCACACAACGGCTCATTGGTTTGAATGCTGTTACAAATGTGTATTGAATTGTATACTGCAGTCAACTTATTATACACAAAGAATTGTGGCGAATAAAGGAAAAAATTTAGTCAAATATTATATTTGGTATCAATACATTTACACAAAAAATTCAATCCACTGTCAAGAGATTGGGTGTTCGAATACATCAACTTTTGACAACAATGACGAGCTTTGTGTGCGTTAATATTGTTGGAATTTATGATGAGGTGTCTTCACAAGAGACTCCACTCGTTCTGAACTGATAGCCATTTCTGACTTATTTCTGATTTCTGGTTCGTTATTGAGCCTTATCTATGAGGAAGACCACTAATAGAGGTCTCGCAAGCTCTCAATAAAAAACTTCGAGTGGAGAAAAAATGGGTAAAAGTAAAGAAATCATTTTATCACAAATTTAAATCAAGAAGAAATGTAGAAAAATCTTTCTGTTAAATACATTACAAAAATCGAGAAATAGTACACTTCGGGAGTATTTCAAATTTCTCTGGAACTGATCAACAGAACTGTAAGTTATTTAACCCATTGTAATGTCGGTTCAATTTAGACTCATATTTCTGGCGTTAACGCGAAGATTTCCTTCACTCCATTGCTTTTGCAATAAATACAACAATATTTAACATTTTGTCCTCACACATTCCGACCTGATTTCAGGCCCAGAAATCTATTATGGAAGAATTGAAAGGTTTATCAGTTATTTAAATACCATTTATTCAAGTTATGTTTCCTTTTTGTAAACAGTTCTGTTTCTATGAAAACCATTATTAAGTCCATAAATTCAAATCTTAAAAAATAGACATTAAAGAATCGATAAAAGTTAAAAAAAAATTCTTTCATTTGATATCACTTTAAGCCCGAAGTTATAAAAATAAAAGTAAATTTTCTTAAAATTGTAATGAGACACAAGTTATTAAAATGAGAATTGAATTGTTTGACAAAATAGAAATGAAGAAATGGATTGATTAAGAAAAACATATAAGAATTTATGCTGAAATCGATGTATGAATTCTTGTTTTCTTAGTTAAGATTTGATGTTTTCTATTTTTTTGACATAAGATTTACTGGACACAACTGGTTTTGACAAAAAATCAAGTCATTTATGAGAAAATATGGTTGTACTCAAATTTCTGCAATTCTAGTCATCAAATAAATTGAACTTTTCATTGGGATTATGTCTTTATTCCATTGGTTTTGTATAATTCAGTTAAATTCAGCTTTAAAAATGATATCAGAATAAATCAGAGCTCTCACAAAGCATGTAAATATGAATAGTTTATAAAATAAATGATTTCTACGACCGATTTGAACTGCGAGTAAATAACAAGAAATCGATTTTTGTTATAATATAGAGTAATAAGAGTTTAGACGACTAGAGGTTTTAGAGTAAAGCTTTTGATAGAAAAATTCGCAGTTTTTAATATGAGCATAAAAAGTGTCTTTACTCAAAGATTAATCTAAATGATTGAAGCATTTATCTCGATATTAAATTTTATTGCTTTCTCTGAAAAGACCTGCTCTGCAATTCAACGGAAATTAAGTGTTTACTAAATCAAACCAACATTCAAAAGATGTGTTCACTATTGTTAACTGACTTCTAGCGGCGCACAAATCACGTTAAACCTATTTTACTGCGAATTCTAAGAATTAAGTGTTGAAAAACAGTTTATCTTTGCAGATAAGGAACCAAACATTGGACATTAACTCAAATATGCATCATTTTATTGGAATATTTTTGATTCGTAGTTAGCGTTGAAATGACTCAATTTAAGAGTAGATAACGTACAACAATTTCAAAGTAAAAAACCTCCGAAAGTTACCTCTTAATGTAAACATTGGTTATAAATAGATAATTTCAACTCAAAAAAGTTCCCTTGTTTTGAATATTTAATGACTTTGCATCGAAAGTAAGAAACAATTTGATTTTGTTTAATAACATGATTTGTATTTTGAAACAAAGATGAAACATTGAGTTTATATTTGAATCTTGAGGAAACTTGCACTGAGTTTTTAATAATAAATCAAAGTTATTCTGTACGAGGAATAAAAAGCGGCACAATTCACAAATTATCATATAATTGCTCTGCAGTTGTCTTTGAGGAAACTATTCATTGATGACAGAATAGGGAACGAACTATTTCTATCTTAACTATTGCTAGAATTGAGCTTTGGAGGTAAAATCAATAACTGACTCTTGAATGTGTATAACTTATTCGATGCAACATATGAATGAATTGAAAGTAAATACTTTTCCCTAAATAAGTCATCAGAGACTCCAAAGAAATTGAAATCTGATCATTTTCAAGAGATAACTTTGTAAACTTCAAGTTCAGAACTCCTTTAGAGGAGTCAAGATTTTGGATGTATTGTGAAGGAAATCCGGGTTTGATAACCTTTCTCACTAAGTTAGGGTCATTTATTTTTTCAAATTTTTCAAGTGTATCAGGTTATGATTCCCTCTTTGGCACTTCTCCTTCGATTATTTTCTTTATTTATAGTATAGTTTCTCAATTCTAAACTATTAATATTGTGATAATAAACAAATAAAAGCAAATTTTTAATAACAATAACATTGATTTTTGTTTATTCAGACCTCTTTCGAGTATTGATCAAATTTTAAAAACTCACTTGCAAGGGGGGGATCAGGTCAGGTCTAACCTCCCTCTCAATTTTTCCAAAATAGATTACACATCACCTAATTTTTGGGTTCAAATTAAACCAGCTATTTTCGTAAAACTTCTTCATTTGACGATAAATTTTTACTTAAATCCCAAGCGTTTTGACCCAAGAATTTACGAAAATCCAAAGCTCATTCCCCGGAGCATCAGATCAAAGACTGCATAAATTCTATGCTTTTAAAATTAAACTTCAGAAGTTATTTCTGGAAAATAAGTGCAGAATCAATCGAATATGAATGAAGCTTGAAATTTATCTTAAATTTTTTTCAAAACAGATTTAGTTTATTCTGAATTTTAAATAAAGATTAACTCATTCATAAAAGTATTTTGCATTGGATTTTCAGGTCTATGATTTGATTTGAAAATAATTAATTCGGTCGAAGTCTTTGGAACGAAAACTGGAAAATAGAAATTGCGTTTATCTTTTTTATATCTCAATCTAATACTGAGTACTTCTTCGAGATCATAATTCGATCTGTCTTTTATTAGCGCTAAATTGAAATGTTGTTCAGCTGATAAAAAAATTGACCGAACAATAAAAGCAAAGATAGTTTAATCTAAAAGCTAAAAGATCTTTAAAGTGGAAAATACAAAAAATATAGATAAAGAATTTCAATTAAGCCCAGAATATTTGTTGAGTAGTTTATGAATTTAATTATATAAATAATATAATATCACTTTATTTTTGATATACCAAATGTCTGCCTAATTGCCTATAAGAACGAGTTTAAATCTCATTTTCATTAAGCATTTCTAAGCCATCTTTCAATGAGGGACAAAGAATAAGCATAGGATTAGTTTCAAGTATTATCATATTTGTTCTCAAATAGTATAACACATGAATTTAAATCTTCTTTCATTTAATGAATAAGAATAATACTGGTATAGGAATAGCATATTTTATGCTCTTTCATGACTTGAATAATTAAAGTAAATCATCTTCAATAGAAACAATGCTTAAGACTTTTTAGACTCACTTTTTATGATTTATTTTGAATTTCTTTCAAATAAAAAACTTTATTTAACTTTCGATGACTTTTTTGTAAAATCAATGTATTAGACCATTAGTCCTGAAACTTATTTATGAAGACCATGTTTTATCGTAGATCTGTTTGTAGATAAAGTTCGATCACTTCAGATACTATTCTGTTTTATCATCTTTTTTGTCGAAGTAAAATATTTTCAGAGCTCAACATATAAGAGATATAAACTCGAGATAAAGAAATGAAACAAAACTATTAAATATTCATAACATAACATAATTAAAAGTAGAGAACATGTTTTAGAAAGGCTTTTGAAAATCTTTAGAATTGTATTCACTAAAAATGGCTGTTCGATGAATGAAAAATCGACAATTTATTCATACTGTAAATGACTGTTTATGACTCGAATGCATAGAATTAAATATGAGTTTTAGGTTATCTTTAAATAATTTCTTGATTGTTTTGCTTTCAATTTTTTCATTTTGATTTGTTTTGAAGAGGCTTTTAAGAAAATTCTTCAATTCGATTGTATTCAATTAAGTTGATTCCGTCGCTTATTTTGAGCAATGCTTTGAGACACTGTCAAAACCTTTTCCAATCCCTATTCAATTCATACATACTTTGAATATTGTGAATGAGATCAACTTGAAGTTTGTTCTGAACATTTTCTGGGAATGTTTGGATATGATCTTTATTGACAAATCAAGAGTAATTATCAAACCCTTACTTCTGTTGAAGTTTATACCTAAATATAAACCTTTGGATCATATTTCTAGTCAGTCCATATGTTAAATATTTCTATTTTTTGTGAATAGAAAACAAAATTTGACTTCCATTTCTCCTGTACTGTTGGAAATCACATTCACTTATGATTGAGTTGAGGTTTATTGTGTAGAAGCGCTGAAGCAATATTTGAAATATTTGTAAATTATTCTTTTGTATTTTTTGCTTCACTCGTTGTGAATAACTCTCGCCTTTAATTAAGTGTTTTCGTAAATGATTGGAAAAACTATAATAAAGCTTTTTTCATGTTCTCTAAATAAATAATTGGAGGCCCAACAGTCAGGCATCTTAATTAAGGCTTAGTTTAACACTGAGAAAACACTATTTCATCAATTATTTACTTATCAAACTTTTATTATTCAGTTTCAGTTCTTTAGAATCAAAAACAAATCACAATATTTTTTTTAATTTTCTATTTTCTGCTTCAGTGTCAAAGTTTAATGAAATTTATTTCATCAAATATAAGAAATGTTGAGCGAATTTTTAAAATCCTTCTTTAGACAACATTTTTAAAAGAGGATTTACTACAAAAGTACAGATAAGTTCCTGCAATGGAACTCAGTCGTCAATTTTATAAGACTTACAAATTTGTAAAATACTGTTCATCACAATTCGAATCTCACAAAAAACTTATGAATAGATATCATAACTTATAAATCAATCATTGTCTCAATCAATGAAAGCATGTTTTGATTTTTTATGAATTAAATGAAAAATTGTGAGGTTATAATTAAATAATACTGAATAGCTATAAGAAAAGCATTTATTAACAAAAAGTTGTTTTAATTTGAAATATTAATTTGAGACCTAACCT
>JAQFZT010002187.1:0-12346 GCA_034696325.1 Camisiidae sp. | reverse complement strand
AACCAAAACTAGAAATCTTGAAATACCAATTGAAGAATCTTTGCAGTCAGGCTAACATAAATAAAAAACTGACTGCAATATGAAAATGTGAATAATCATTATATAACTAATCTTCAAATAGCTTAACCCTCCACTGGCCTAACCTTTCAACTCAAGTCTAGCACATGACGGCGTACCAATGCCTCAATCTAACCTAAGCTAACCTGAATCAATTTAATTTCATATAAATTTACTCATTTCCCACATTAAGTTTGAATTCAATTTCTTTAATTTTATTTTTTAATTAGTGACTGAGAGAGCTTCTCAATAATTTCTGAAAATTAAATTTTAAAGTAACTAAGAAAACTAATGCTACAGATAGATTATCATTTTGCTAAAGTTTTCAATTCTAAAAATCATTAACTTGTTTAAAAAAATGTTTAAATTAGAATTCTTCAATTTAATGAGTTTAATCCAAACGGTTATTCACGTGGACTTAAACTATCAATATATTTTAACTTTTAACTACTGTATAACATATGTTTTATCAATCAATTCTTGTAGTGATTGTTTGACCAGGAATTTAGTGATAGAAAAATTGGTTGAAAAGGGTTTTTTATTTTGAGGCCTCAAGACTGTAAATATTATGGTTATGGTTATGGTTAAACATTATGGTTGCGAATTGTATCAAACCAGTTGAGGTGCAATTTTCAGAAAATATAAAAATTCCAGTTTCAATAATGAATTTCATCTGTAAATTATTAGAGAATTATCCTATTATTAAAACTTAATTTAAAATAATTGATTTATTCAGTGCCCAAATTATATATTAATCACATAAGAAGTTTTAAACCTCATATTAATTAAGATTCCTTATTATGAGAATTAGTATACATTGCAACAAGTTAAAATTGCAAATTAATTGGAACCTAACTGTTATATAATAAAGAAAATCAAAGACTTTGATTAAATAGTGTATTAATACTGGGTTTTTGAGAAGACTAAGCAGTATATAGAGAATATTGAGTGCATAGAAATTAAGCATTTTTTTCGACCTCAATTCTGTGTTGTCTATTACAGAAATCTTTGAGAAGTGAGAATCGGTATTAAGGAAAGTCTAAGGATTTAGGTATCAGTCGGTGAAAGTGGCATTTTCTCAGTATTCTAGCGAAAGGCAGCACAGAATACAATGTGGCGAAACGTATATATAATAATAACACTGCAGTGAACTTAATTATATTGAATCCCAGTATATATTATATATAAGGGAAGCTAATTAAAGGATTGTCTCAACTGAGACTCCACTGACGCTAACTTTAGCTTTAATGTCGGAATGTGTATATTGTACTATAGCTTTGTTGCTCTACTTATTTTACTTTGTGGAGACTCAATGAGAGATAACTTTTCTCATGAATACCAAATTAGTATAAAAGTAATGTCACCAAAAATATAATGAGACTTTTACTGATAAACAAATCATTGCTCTCTCATCTTTTCTTGTTTGTCTCTAATCTTAATGGTTTAATTTAAATTTTAAGTTCAGTTTATATTAATTTTATTGTTATCAGTCAATAGTAAGTCAGCATCGCTTTAAACATTGATTTAAATTTTCTTTCTCTCAAATGTTGGGTCACATTATAATTAAACTTATTATTATTCACCATTGAATTTAGTTTTTTAAGAAAACAAACTCAAGAGCTTAACAGCTTGTAATCAGTAAAGTTTTCATTAGATGTTTGCTTTAGATCAATGCACAGGTTTATCTACAGCTGATATGAGCATAAACTGTGTCAATAGGCTTTTCAAGATATTAATTTGAATTATAAAAGAGGAAAATATGTAAATTAAAAGCAAAAATTGTCAGTTTGTGAAACACAATTGGGAAAAGACATTTTGAACGGAAAAAGTAATTCTGAATTAAAATTAATAAGAATTTAGAAATAAATCTGTCTTATAAAGTAAATTTAACTGTATAGTAACGATGAAATATTCTGCATTAATATTTACTTTCATTTGATGTTTAATAATAACAGATTTAAAAGAAAAAACGCTTCTTTTATCCGTAAATAATTAAAAGCATTTAAATTCTACATTATTTTGTCCATTGAAAAGCAAATTTAATGTGAATCCCGTGTATATGAATAAAGTTTTTATAGAGTTTATTCTTCATTTGTAATGATTTATTGCTTTTTATGCAAAGAAAAACAAAAGCGAAAAATCCGAAAGTAAAAAATGTATTCTTTATCCTTTAAAGAAAAATTACATAAAGCAAACAAACATTTTCCATCTCCAGATTCAATCCTTTAAGAGTTAGTCTACTTTGATATTCAGAAAAAGTTATAAAATAAAGTTGAACGCAATTTTTCACACCTTAAGGATAAAGACATAACAGCCACAAAAGGCATAGATAGAGAAATGTCAGAGAAAAATAAACTTTTTCCTCTCGCTATTAAATTAAGTCAAAGCGTAAGCTAAACACTACTTGAACTGAAAAGTCACTTTCATCCTTATAAATATATTATTCTAGAGTAGAAACACATGAAATAGAAGAATAAATGTAAAATAGAGAATATATCTCATAAAGTTATAATATAAAATTCAGTTCAGCCTATTTACTGTCAACAGTAATAAAGAATAGTATTAAAGAGAATAATAATAAAAAATGAGCTTCAGATTAATTAAGTTTTAACATTCATTTTCAGTTCAATTTCAAAAACTAATGCAAAATTGATGAAAATATCTCTAATATTGAACATATTTTCATTGAGTGGTTGACAGAAAGGCTTAAAAATTTTCGATTAAATTATTACTTATGAAACTCTGGTATGAAAGATGTATAGAATGAAAAATTGAACGATTTCTGATTAACTCTATATTTTTCACTTGTTATGTTTAAGTGTCAGTTTATAGAAGCCTTTTTATGCTCGAGATTACCAGCTTAAGAGCTCTGAAAGATTAAGAAAGTCTTACTATTACTTGAAAATAAGATCTTTCAGATTTCAATTTATAAATCAAATGAAAATTTAAAGTCTTAATCGTTGAATAGGGCGAAGAATATATGATTAAAGCTAAGTTGGAATATAAATATGTAAAAACTATGTATTTATTTCCAACTTGATTTTCCTGTATATAAAAAGTGCCAAAAAATTGATTTCTCTTCAATTCTCATTTATCACTGGATGCATACCTGCTGTGCAGATGGCATTCAAGAATAATATTATGAAAATATATAAAATGCATTCAAGTAATAATAAAGAACTAGAAGAGATTCAGAGAAAAATAGCGCTTATTTTCCATATAAATATCATAAATATTTGCGGAGAGTTATTGAGAAAAAACATATAATAGAAAGAAGAACGCAATGCGATCATCAAAATGAAAGTGTTTTTGACTTTAGAGTAAAGCGATATATGTTTAGCAATTTTACACTTTCCTAGAATTGAATTCAAGTACATCTCTTGTGGTGTTTTGTGAATCGTGATAAATATTTGATGATCAAGTATTTGAATATTTTATGCACAATTCAGAGAAATTTTCAGTTTGAGTTTGAGTTTTCAATTGTCAAATGGGTTTCAAATATGAAAAACTATTTTAATTAATAAAGGATTCATTTGAACATCTTATCAATTGATTAAAATAAATGTCACTCTTTGAAAGCAAATTCAACTAGACTTATATACAAATTGGTTTGAGAGTCAAACTCTCATAAGAAATAAATTTAAATCATTTCTTAACTCAACGAAAATCTATTCTGAAGCTGACAAATGCATAAAACTTAGAATTCAATGCTCTGCAAACGATTTGTTTTATAAATAGATTCTATGAGTTTAAAAGTACTCATTAATCAATTGAATGACAGGATTTGAATAAAATTTAAAAAAGTTAATGAAAAAATATTTGCACAATAAAAGAAAAACTGAGAATAAAATAGAAGTAATACACAAGACATTGATAGAAGTTTGACTATAGGCTGAATCGACTATAAGTGACAAAATGAGAGTCAGTGATAGCATAGTATACGAAAGAATAGTAACACACAGAAAAACTTCAATTATATGAGATGTCACGCAATGTGAGCCAAAAGTGAGTAAAAGTGTTCCCGCAGTGCCGGCCGAGAGAATGTGTCCCTTTAAAAGAGAGTGACTTTTGTGGTGCCCCTAAAGTTCCCTTTCCCTCGATGTTTGATGTCCTGCGGAGTGTAATAGACGTTTAACTATAAATAATGCAGTAATATCTGGTTCATAGTGAAAATGTGTGAACAGTTTGATGAGAAATTGCATTCAGAGAGAAGTTAGAAGAACATTGAGATAGAGGAGAGAGAGAGAGAGAGAGAGAGAGAGAGAGAGAGAGAGAGAGAGAGAGAGAGAGAGAGAGAGAAAGAGAGAGGATGAGCTGTAGGTTGGAGTGAAAGGTTGTGTGCGGTAGAGTGAGAGGCAGATGGCTTATTATAATGAACATTAACTTTAATGAACGACTAGAAGTCATATTTTAGTTTATTGACTCTAAATACTAGCGGTAACTTTTGTTTTTTGTCTAAAAAACTCTAAACTTTGTTAGAAAGCTATGTGAAGCTAAAATATTATGAGAATAGTATTGTTTAGGTTGGAACATGGTTTAGTTTTGAGCAATCAATATTCTCATAAATTTTAGTTGAATTCAATGAAAAAATATTCATTAAAAGTTTCAAAATTAAAAATATTTCAAGATTTACAATAAACTTAATCAAAAATAATTATTTTCTATTGAAATGCTAAATTACAATAATGTGTCTATTGATTAATTATATTGTATTGAACTATTTTCTAAAAAATTTAAGAAATAGTTACTTTTTGAATGAAATTCAGTATTGCAAAAAGTGTTTGAAGTGCACATAATTAATCCAATAAAGCAAAGAAACTGATAAAAATATCAAATAAGTGGTCAAAATGAGTGAACTAATAAAACACATTACATTAAATTACATAACAAATAAAATATCTCATAAGCTTTACTATAAGTATTAAGTATTAATATTATCTTCACTATTGGCGACTCAATTAAGTGTCAGAAAAGTACAATTCTCTCTACTTAAAGGTAACATAAAAAATTACAATTAACTTTTTTCTCACTATTGCATGAATTTGAGAATCGCATTAATCAATTTTCAAGTTCATAAGGCTTTTCACATAAGGGATTCTGAAAATATTTTCTGTAACTTATTTGATAGGGTTTTTATTTTGTTCACTATTGAATTTGTTTGTATGAGAAAATTAGTTCACAAATGATTTATGGCTCGTTTGATAAGTGATTGCAAACTCTATTCATGTTAACTTTTAATTCAAACTCTTAAGTAAATATCAATTTATTATAAGGATTTTCTCCTAAAAAACCTTCTAATGAATTGAAGATTTTATTAGAAACATAATTGAGATTAATTTGCACTTTTTTCAATTTAATATTAATTAGTAATTTAAGTAACATTAAGGTAACCATCAATGACAGTAAGTTTCATGAATCAAAAGTTCGCTAAAGTTTGAATTTGAAAAAAAATTTCAAAACTAAGCAGAAGAGTTCCAACAAATTGAATGATTTTGATTTATTTTAAAATATTGTTTTATTTATACAAAAAATTTTGAAACATAACTGAAATGATGTATGAATTGGAGAAAAAGCTCAAAATAAATAGCAGAAAAACGCATTGCTATAAAGATAGTATTGAATACTAACCAATATTATGATGATTGAGTTGATTCGCCGGTACAGATGAAGAGCCCATTGAATTAATGGCAGTGATTGTAGAAGTCGTTGTCAAAAGAGAATTGGATTCAAAATCACATTTTGTAACTGTATTATTATTATTACTATTATTGGATACTGTTGTCTGAATATCGGCAATGAATTTATTCCCGAATGGATGATGCGAATGATGATTATGGGTTCGAACCACTGATGGCTGATAGTGATGGGGATACGAAAACATTTTCTTTATACAACTTATATCTCCCTAAAACTTGTTCAATTTATTTTTCAGTAACTTGTTTGGCGAAAATTTATATATTCTTTATCAACAATTTATTTGCTTCTCTGACTAAAACCAAATCAGAAATCAAATATACAGTTATGAAACTTTTTTCTATGTTTATACATATATAATACTATATAAGATGTATTAGATATACGATAGATATATAAGTTTACTGTAATATATATTTTGCTTTTATTTTATTCTATGATGTGTTACTGTTTCAAAGAAGTGGATCAAATACTATGGGAGGAAGAAGTGATACCTAGTCGAGCGATGGTTAAGGCTTTTAAGCCGACCGGATTTGGCCGCCGAGTCGCTATTTGCTGGCACTCAAAGCCTTGTGCACTGCATTCGACTTCGATTGCGATACTGATAGTGAGTCTAATACAGTTACGATACACTATAGCTGTATATATCTAGTCCTTTTTCCTTTCTCTCTCATTCAATTTATTTTTCTAGTTATTAAGTTTTATTCTATTTTATTAGTTTATTTTCTTTCTTTTCTTAAGCTTAATCTCTTAATAAGTTATTTATTAGATAACTTTTTCTTTATTCTACTCTTTAGTCTATCAGTGTCTTATTCAAATGCATTCAAGTCATTGTCAAAAATATGTATCAATTTCGTCAATCACATTCAATGCTATTTCTTTGACTCAACTCTTTTAAGCCTAACTCATATCAACATATTTTATAAGTTAAGTATAGCTCACACTTTAGTTTTGACCATTAGTTCGCATTTTTTTTAACTAACAAAGGAATTATTGAATTTTCATAATAATCAGTCAGTCTTCACAAGTCATTCATTCATAATAGAGAGTTAATACATTATTTATTTTTCAATAATTTTAAATATTATATGTTTTCAATTAATAAAATCTAATTTTAAACACTGTTTTCATGTTTGCCGTCAATAGTCGTATAACAAATAATTCAAAATATCCTATATTTGACACACGATATCATTTCTAATCAAATGTAAGTTAAATGAGATAACTATCAAAAGTATAAACTATGAAAAATAATGTTTCTATTCTAGAACAATGACTTTCAAAATATTAATCAAATAAATAATTGAACCAATACTAAGACAAAGATTTGATAAGTTTTTCTACAGAATAATTTTGGTTGAGTACTAAATAAAATTGTGAGAAGTTTTCTGTTGGTATTTAGAAGTATTTGATTGGAAATGAGGTGAAAATGAATTTAAAATTTTGATGTTCTTGAAACCCACATTTTTATGATGAGCCCAAACTAGAGTTGAGATGTTTAAGTTGAAGCCTCCATCAAATCTAACAGTTAGCTTATACTCAGCTTGAACTCAAGATTTGAATCAAGCCCTATATCCCTTTTATGTTCCTAATTATTGCCCTCAAACGACACATTATTATACCCCTAATCCTCACCCAAAAAAGTATACTTTTATATCAGTAAAAAAAATTATTTTCTCTATTATTGGACACAATTCGGTATAAAAACCTTTAAATCAAATAGTATTTGACTGGTTTTCCTTTCAATTTCAAATTTTTAATAAGTTTTTAATACTATTTATACGAGTTTTTATATGCAATACTTTGATAAAAGTTAAGTTTATATTGCTTTGTATTCTAATAAATATTAGATTTATTATAAAATCTGTATTCATTTTTAAGTAGTTCTATATAATTGAAGAATAAATTTTTTTATTATTTGGGCTCTTTTTAGTCAAATAAATCTTTAAATCTCTGAAAAGTGTATAAACTTATGAACTTTTCTAATATGAATCTAAAGATTTAGTTGATATACAAATGAAACTTTTTAATCAAATATCTGCTACTATTTTGTAACGATTTATATACATGAAGACTATGCGATTACTTTGAAGAAACCTTAATAGAAATTTGAGAATTTAAACACTTTAAAACTTGAAACATATAACAGCTATTGAAATGAATGCTTCAAATACTCAATTATCTCAATCCTAGTATGGATTAAATTAAATTCCGTAAGATTTGAAATTTTATTTTGAACTTTTGAAAGCTTATAATATTATTCGAGATCCAGTTGTATAATAAATGTGAGACATTCTACTAAATCATCATTTCGAGTAAAATACACATTCGTTTCAACTATCATTCTTTAATCTATCAATTTTATAGCAAAACATTTTCTTCCAATTGTTTATATACAGTAAATATTACTGTCGTATAAATAAAATCTCAATTTTCTTCGCCCGACAAAATATTTTGCAAAGATTTCGAATTGATATTTCAGTTTTGTTATTATGATATAGTTTTCTCAAGTGATATGTTTCACATATCTTTCTGTTTGTATTGAAAAAAATTGCAATAAATCTATAATTCAAAGAGATCTTATACTTCATATTTCTATTCTTTAGCTTTAATTTATTTAATTATTCCTTGGATTTCATCATATAATCTAAATGTATAAAATTGTCAATTATTATTGAGATTGAAATTCAGTATAACATTAATGCATATCTTATTTTTTCAATTTTCATATAAAATCTCATTTTAAATCAAGTTTAATATTTACTTTCGAATTAAATAGGATTGAAGTTTCAATATCCACAAAGCAATGCTTCAAAAACAATAGCATATATTTTAAAACTTATTTAATAATAAGAGAGAGAGAGAGAGAGAGAGAGAGAAATAAAAATTGAAAAGACTTAAAGATAAATTGAAGGGATTTGAAATGAATATACATTTTGCTCATGTGAAACATGCATTAAAGTTTAAGTTTTTAAGTGTATTTCTAAGATTTAATGTAAAAAATTTCTATTTGGATAAGAATGTAAAATAATGATCGAGTTATACAAATAAATGTGAATTCATGTCTATTGCTCTTAACAACCATTGAAATGTTTAGCTTTGACAATATATAACTAAAATTTTTTCAATTTTTCACATATTGGAGAATAAAAGGGTACTTTTGCTGCTCAAAGGATTACATCCAACTTTCAGATCAATGCGAGATTTTAGTTAACGGATTAAGAGAAGTGATATTATATTTCAAACAAAATCCTTTTACAAATCTATTACTATTTTTGTTTGAAATAAATGGATATAAAGTAATTCTTTTAGATTTTAAGTTCTTAACAACTTTCAAACAGAATGAGTGATTTTGCTCAACAATAAGTGGAGAAAAGTTACGAAATTTAATTCAAAATAGTCTGTATTTTCTGACACATAAATCTTAATATAAAACTTATTTTCATATCATTGAATGATAAGAACTTTTATAAAAAAATGTTGAGTGAAAAATATTCAAATAAATATTTTAGTGGTTTTTAGTATTTAGGTTTTAACACAATTGAACCCACTGTAAAATGGTATGAAACCAATACATATTCTTCTTGGTCTCACTTTTCAATAATGAATTAGTTTTGATGATAAATTACAGACACAAACAATGTTAAGCAAAAACATGTCACGCAATATGTAATAACAGCCAAATTTTCGCATGAAAATCATCTATACTTTGAGTTTAAACAATATCATGGAAAAAAGTGTGCAAAAACTCGCTATATTTTAAGTGCTTTATAGATTACATGATAGACAAGTATTGTTATTAATGTGAAAATCAATAAATATATAATATTCATATTGATAGAGACATCATCTGCAGTAAAGCACATCATCACTGCATTGCACAACATCTGCAATAATTTTCACACTCACCTAAATTGGGAGTCATATATACAGGAATATTAGTTATATTTCTATAATAGAGAGCGGAGAGAGAGAGAGAGAGAGAGAGAGAGAGAGAGAGAGAGAGAAATAGTGATGCATTCATGACTTGTACATCCCATAACTCGTGACACGCGCGCGAAACTAATTGCTAATGCGATTTTTTGTATGTTCTGATAACTCTATTGCTTAGTCAGCAATTTGTTTATTGCGTTTAAGTTGGCTTATAATTAGAGAGGAAGTGTGTTTGAGTTAACCTAATTAGGTGTTAATTAAGTTTTCTTTTTGAAATTGAAAAAATTATTTCAAGTGAATATTTTACAGATAAATATATTTATTATTGTCTTATTTAAAAGAGCATTAAACATAATAATTAATGTTTTAATAAATTAAGTTTAAAAGCAAAGTTTTAATCCAAAATGACTTTAGTTTTGGTTCAATGTTTAATGAAAAAACATGATCGCAGGGCTAATAAACTTCACACTAAGTATTGCCATCTCTTATTCAATAAAACATTTTAAATATAAGCTAAATATTAATACTAATCGTTTGATAGCACTTAAGCCATCTTTCGGTTAAAAACACATCCATAAACTTGTAAATGATTCTAAAGTTTTAAATAACTTAATGGAAAAAGAAGCTTCTAGTATTTGATTTGTAATTATCACAAATTTTTGAATAATTATGAAAAAGAGTGCAATTATTGCACTAGAAATTGAATCTGAATTCTTACAAAAACTTGTTATTCTTGTAAAATACTTTTAATGCTTAATAAGTTACTTTATGAAGGTTTAAGTTTTAAATAATAGGGAATCTATTACAACAGGTTGAATATGTTTGACAGATTAGTATAAAATCAAAATTGTATATTATTTTATTCTCATATTTAGTTCATAAGTTCAATTTTTTAATGCTTTTACATCTTTCAACATATTAGAAATATAATAACCGAAAATCATCTTAAATTTGAAAATGTAATAACAGTAATAACTTCGTCCGTAAACTTCTCCATTGCATATAAAACTCACAAAAACCTCAAAAAATCCGATTCTCTGACACGGATCTAAACCTTAGCTTTATTAATACTAATTATCATAAGAAAAGTCTTATTTAAAGTAATTTAATCTTTAATTTAATAAAAATAATGGAAATATCTTAGTCCTTGACTGTCATTTAATTGAAATTTCATTGATATAATGCAATAAAAACTTATACTATTTTATTGCTATCATATGATTGAATTCTTAAAGTAAAAGTTTCATAAATAATTGAATTTATTAGTGCTCAAAGTCTTTAAATTATATTCACAAACTGTAAATCATATTTTAATTTTTTCTGTGTTACATATAATCAAAGTTTTGAATTGTATAGTAGAGAAAAATAGATAACGTTTTGTTATTACTGTTTGAAATTCAACTTTTTCAAAATTAATAAAAGGGTCAAAGGTTAATATGGGCAGCTAATATTTATTTTATACTTTTCTACAACTCACTCAAGTCGAAAATGAAAATAATTGAATTTAAAAGATAAAGACTTTTGTTTGACTTACGTTTTGATGATTTTTCCAACAATACGACACTTTAGAAAAATTCAGAAAATATAAAATTATGTTTAATAATTGAATTGCGAGTCTTCATGATAACTGAGTCTAAAATTTGAAGACAATTTATTTTAGTACTGCAAAAGCTGCACAAAAGTTTAAAACAATAAAAGATTAAAACAGAGTTTTTTGTTTTGAAATATATTCTTCTCATTTTATTAAACCTTTGAATTGATGGATTGGGGATCATAAGAGGATATGTTTATTCAGGAATTTGTATAACAATAATAAAATCCTTATGTTTTTATCATTAAAGTATTGTTGGCTGAAGACAAACAGACGGACAGAATCTAAAAACTTGTTCTGTTCCACCACGAGTTGAAAACCTTATACCCCGAGTGTTCCGCAAATTAAAAAAGACTCAGTATATCATGTGTGACATATAAATCAGGATTTCAGATAAAATAGATTTATATTTTGAGAAAGATTTTTCCACTCTACAGATACCGATGGAGCCAATTTTGTTTTCATCTTGAATTCTAGTGAATTTTTTAGAAGTAAATTTACGTGACATATAAATGAAGATTTTTCTTCAAACAATTGTTGATTTTCTTAATTGCATAATCAATTCAAATATTGCAAGTTTAAAACATTTTTATTGAATATTCACAATTGATTTGTTTTACTCTTTTAGGTTCTGTTTAATAAAAACATGATTGAAATTTTTTTATGTTATTGTTCTATAAACTCTTCATTTCTCTCCGAATCCTTCGTCTTTGATTATGACATATCAATACTTTAAATGCTTAATAAATTACAATATGAAGGTTTAAGTTTTAAATAATATGGGAATCTATTCTCCTATTAGGTATTGTATGTGATTTTATTATGATAATCTTTAGTTCAAATTTTTTATGCTATAACTTTTATATCTTTCAACATATTAGAAATATAATAATCGAAAATAATATTTTTCAAAATGTAATAACAGTGTAATACTTTGTAATACTTGTTCGTAAACTGTAATACTTTGTTCGTAAACTTGAGAAAACTTATCAAGGATTGCATATAAAACTCACAAAAATCTCAAAAAACGATTCTCTGATGAACTTAACTTTATTGCTAATGAGAGCCATA
>JAQFZT010002186.1:0-12346 GCA_034696325.1 Camisiidae sp. | reverse complement strand
AAGTTAGCGAAATTGAAAATTCTCAAAATTAGCGAAATTATCACTAAAAAGTGAAATCAGGCAAAAGTAAAATTGATTCAAAAGTATTTTTTTCAAAAATTGAACCAAAAAGTTTAGTATAGTTTTGTATCAACAAATGAATTCTATACAATGTAATTTTTATCAAAAGACTGTATTGTCTATAATAATAATTATTACTAATATATTTTTTCTACTGAATAAATAAATGATTGAAATAAGTAACGAATACTATAAAATACTTATTCAAAGTAGAATACAGTGCTAATTCCTTTATCAAAAACGAAATCGAAATGAAAAGTCATTAAATAACTTCATTTAATCGATTTGAGATAAGGTGAAATTAATTGTTTTAATTATTAGCGTAAGTGTGAGTTAGCGAAACTGAAAATTTTTTTGATTAGCGAAAGCGAAAGTTAGCGAAATTGAAAACATTTTCAATTGGCGAAATCAAAATATCGTAAGCGAATCAACACTACTTGTAACTTACATTCAGAAATTAACGTTGAATGTTCTAATACCATATCGATTTTTTCATGTAATTGAAAATTGAGAATTTCGAGAGGTAGTTGATAATTCTTTTAATAGATATTTTTTCGAATAATCGAGAATCAATTAATTTTCAGAGCAAAAGACAATTTATGAATCAACATAAAGAAACGACCACATATGACCAGAGTCTGCAAAAATAAGAATTATTTATTAATATATAAAAGTTTAAATTTGGAAAACAATTGGAAATTAGTGTTTATTCCCCTTGTGCTTAAAATTATTTTTTTAAAGATTATTTAGTAAAAATTTATTTCGGAATACTTTTTATTGATTTGATAAAAGTTTATTTATCTAATGTTCAACATTTAAAATTAAGCTGTGCTATACTCAACAATGCTATTCTATGTATAACGATCAATATTAGCATGACTTACTTTGAATGCAACGAATGATGTAATAACAAAAGTACTGATGTTCGAGAATCCAATTTTATTCTCATTATTGATCACCCTTTCCATTGTTATGATTAACTGTTGAATATGTAAAAGAGGAATTTTATAGAGGTATTGACTTTATTATAAATTTGTTGAAATATTGATTAACAGTTAAGCTGAACATTACTTTTAATTTTCTTTTAGTGTTCACAATTGGCGCAAATCTTATCAATAATTTATGAATCAATTTATAAGACTTTGAGACTTCTTTCGAGACCAAAGCGTTTATTAATAAACTCAAAATTAGAGATAAAAGAGAGAATACAAAACCAGTCAATATAACTATGAAAGTATAAAACGGCAACTCTTCGAACATTAATTGATGAAAAAATACTAGATTACATGGAATTAAATTACAGTTTATAAGTAATCTTAGAATCTTTTTCCAAAAACTATTATAAGAAATTATTGTTTGACAAATACTATTGTGATCTTTGACTAATTTATCAATCGAAGAATAAGACATAAGACTGCTATTGATTATAGTCTTGATGTTATGATTGATAGTTTTCATACGTATTTTACAGTAGAAACAAATGTAATAAAAATAGCAGAAAATGAAGTAACCGATCGGTATTATAGTACTTATCCAAATATTATGTATGACAAGTGATATTAAGCCATATTTGATAAAATTCAAAAATGTATGGACTAATAGCCAAATAGAGATCGTTAGCAAAAAATCAATAAATATTAAAAAATTGACCATAAAATTAACAATAGAATAAACTAGTTTTATATGATGAACAAAATCATAAATAGCTTCATTGCTGTTAATTTTCAAGTTTTCAACTTCTGAAAAGCCTTTTGCTATTTTCAAAATTTCAATCCATTTTAATTCTGAATGACTCGCGTTATTGAATGTATAAATAAATCCTAAAATTGTTGCGGAATAAAGAAGAGCTAAGATATGGAAATAGATAGTGAGACCACCGAATTCTTGAATGATGTCAAAAAAATAATGAGGAAGTCTTCTGTTATTAATATAAGTATAGATTACGTAAAGGCTTAATCTGATCACATTGAATGATAATAAGCCTGATATCAAATAATATTTCATTTTATGCTCATTTGTTTCCGTTTCATAATCACAATAATAGCGGTGTTTGCAAATAATTCCATATTTATGCAAAGGTTTATCGATGTCCTTAACCACCAAATTATCATCGAGTGGTTTGTCATGATCTAATTCTGTCAACTGTTTCACTGAATTATTTTTATTGACAACTTTTAAAAAATTCAAGATGTAACAGATGCCCATTTTGTAGAAAACTAAGAATGAGCAAATATTTTAAACATTATGAACCATAGCAACTGAATTTAATTTGACATAAATAGATCTTGAATTTTATTGAATTTATTCGTGTTTGACATAAACAGACCTTGAATTTAATTTAAATTTATTCGTGTTTGACAGAAATAGACCTTGAATTTTATTTGAATTTATTCGTGTTTGACATAAACAGCCCTGAATTTAATTTAAATTTATTCGTGTTTGACATAAGCAGACCTTGAATTTAATTTAAATTTATTCGTGTTTGACATAAACAGATCTTGAATTTTATTTGAATTTATTCCTGTTTGACATAAACAGACCTTGAATTTTATTTGAATTTATTCGTGTTTGACATAAACAGACCTTGAATTTAATTTGAATTTATTCGTGTTTGACATGAACAGACCTTGAATTTTATTTGAATTTATTCGTGTTTGACATAAACAGCCCTGAATTTAATTTAAATTTATTCGTGTTTGACATAAACAGACCTTGAATTTTATTTGAATTTATTCGTGTTTGACATGAACAGACCTTGAATTTTATTTGAATTTATTCGTGTTTAACATAAACAGACCTTGAATTTTATTTGAATTTATTCCTGTTTAACATAAACAGACCTTGAATTTAATTTAAATCTATTCATGTTTGACATAAACAGCCCTGAATTTTTTAAAAATTTATTTGTGTTTGGCATAAACAGATCTTGAATTTAATTTGAATTTATTCGTGTTTGACATAAATAGCCCTGAATTTAATTTAAATTTATTTGTGTTTGACATAAACAGATCTTGAATTTAATTCAATTCATAAAATACATAAACTTTTGATATGAAACATGAATTACACTCATGAATATGAAAATTAATCAATTTATTTCATAACTAAATTCATATTTGGCAAATTTATTGAATATTTATATTTATAAGTTATATCTATACAAAGTTTCTCCAAATATTCATAGCTATTACTTATGATTTCAAATAATTTTTCTGTATTCTTACACACTATATGAAATTCTTTGACAAATTTTAATTTCAAGAGTAATGAATTAAAATATATATCTGAAGAGTAGGAAATGTCGGTATACTTTTTACATAATCCTAATCTTAAATCACATACACATAAAATATGTTTTTTATTAAACACTATTCGTTCCATTGTTTAGAAACACATTCATAACTAAGTTTTTCATTTAATGTTAAATAACTTAATAACAGTTCATACAAATCATCTCCAAACCTATCAAATGAATCGAAATCATAGCCAATTGAAATCGTGCATGGCTGACGAAAAAAACTAATGTCTCATATTATCACATTGATATTTAATGTATAAAACAAGTGTACTTGTAGTGTAATCATCAATACAAGTGCAAATACAAAAAGTTACTGAAAACTTACATTGAATTGAGAAAATTATTAAATCCAGAACTACAAGAGGTAAAAAAGAATATTTTGTTAAGTGGCTTAACTATTCTTCATCTTCGTAAATCTTCTTATAACTCTTAGGTGGATGTAAGTGAAGTAAAAAACGTAAAATGAAATATAATGTATGTAAAGCTGACTGGTCAATGGTTGCTAATCGGGCGAAATGACCATAAAAATCTGAAAACAGTTTTATCTTATAGTATGAAGTAAAAGAAGCAGAAGAAAACAAAATTCTTTAAGCTACGCCTACTCGTTCAAAAGATACGCCTTGTTTTCCAATAAAACACAAGTACACTAAAAATAAGGCTTTAATGCATCAATAAAAATCTGAAAAAGTTTCATCGAATAGTATAAAGTAAAAGAATAATAATGAGACGAAAATCTCGACTTTTCAACGCTTACTCTATGCTTACTTTTCAAAAAAGGTGTCCTCATGTGTTATTTTGGAAAAGTGGGCGTAACTTATTAACGGGTAGGCGTGGCATCGAGATTTTTGTCACATTCTTCTTCTTTTACTTCATGTTATTCGATGAAACTGTTTTCCGATTTTATTGATTCATTAAAGCCATACTTTTGATGTATTTTGTGTTTTTTGAAAAAGTGAGCGTATATTTTGAACGGGTTGGCGTGACATCGAGATTTTTGTTCATTCTTTTTCTTTTACATCCATCTATTCGATGAAACGATTTCGATTTTTATTAATGCATTATAGCTTTATTTTTGATAGATTTATGTTTTTTGTAAAAGTAGGCGTATCTTTTGAACGGGTAGGCGTGACATCGAGATTTTAGTCTCATTCTTTTTCTTTTACTTCATTCTATAAGATAAAACTGTTTTCAGATTTTTATGATCATTTCGCCCGATTAGCAACCATTGACCAGCTGACTTAGTTTTATTCACAGTACAAATTGCTATTATGTTCGTCGTTATTTGTGTTTCAAGTTTCGGTAAGAATACAATTTCTGAATTCAAGACTCTTTTTGGTCGAAAATTCAATCTCAATGGTGATTGATTAGTAGGTGTAGCTGAAATATCATATACTAAGAGTTGGTATAATGTTTTATTTTTACATAAAATTATTTTATTTGATGAAATGGGAACAGTCTATCAAACTTCAGATATGGTTGTAACCAACAACATTATTGAACAGAATAAGGAAGAACTGTTTGTGTCTCATGGTTATTATGATTCAGCTAAGAAACTTGTTGATGAAATCAATAGAGTTTTGTCGAAAATAACTACAATTTAACCACCTATACTTCATTACAATGAATTGAATAATATGGTTACTGTTGAACCAGTAAAAGTGGAGGGAGTAATTAAAGTTTATCCGTTTTTTTGTAGTGAGATTGAAAATATTTTAGGTCTAAAAAATAGAAATATAGTGAATAATTACTATTCAAGTGTAAATCACAACAGTGGAATTGCGGCAGCGATATTCAATGGAGAGGAAATGTATAAGAAGGATAAATTTATAGCTTTTCATCCTGTAGAAATTAGTGGCGGATATCATTCACTTTTTGTTTACAGTAATGTATATCCTTCATATATTGGAGATATATTAGAGTTGTTGAAATTCCTCGTAAGGCTAAGTTTTCTCAACAAATTGTTATTAAATACGAGAATCCTCAATACATGCGTTTACTTATAAATGAATTTGAAATTATTGAAATTTCAATAAAAGATGATAGCAATCAATTGATACCTTTCAAGTTTGGACGTGTTTAACACTACATTTCAAAAATTTATAAATTGATCGTAAAATTATTAACCAATAAACTTGAAAATTTTGACAAACATAAATTGGATTCAACTTATACTGACAGGGAATGATCTTAAGTAGAGAAAGGCGTTGTTTCAAATTCTCAATTTAACAAATAATAAATGTGACTAAATTTAATTTAATCGATACCACAAAGTACTAGAATAAACATTTCACCATATATAGAGTTTTACTAAAATCAATAATGTTTACGTCATTCAATCAGAAGAACATTTCATCATATTCATTAAAATAAATAGCATTGTAAAACACATGCTACGAAATGAGATTTCAAAATAATTAAATACTCTCTTTTTGTTCAAATAAATATTACACCTAATGTTTGGGCTAATGACGACATACTATTATTATAATGAAAATCATTAATAAAATGAATGTTTTAATATCTTAATGAAATTGAAATATAATCAAATGCTGATTTATTTAAACGGTTTTGTGATTCATGTCACAATTTGTGCTCTTTATCACCTTTTATACTAAAATTGTGCATTAATGTTTCACAATTGAAAACTGAGTTAAATTTTCAAAATGATTATGAGCTAAAGCATTTGATTTTCCGTTTGATTTCAAACCTTAATTCCTAAAGTGTTCCCGGAATTCCCTGGAAAAGTTTTAAAAATTTGTCTGAAATTCAAGGAATCAACTGATTTAGACATGGTCACACTATTAATAGAGTTGAAAGTGAAGGCTAAAGTTTGAGCTAACGATTAGATTAGATAGAGTTGAACTAAGACTTGAGAGTGATCCGAGTAGAGCTCAGAATAGCGATAAAGACAATATTATCTCTAATTCCTGAAAAACGAAAAATAAATATGCTCATCTTCTAATGAGTTTTTTTGCAAAAAATTATTTTAATTTATATATGAATGACTCGATTGCAGGAGACTCTAACTTGACATAACCTCTTTTTTGGATTTCATTTTAAATCTTTATTTTTACTCATACTCTATCCATATAATTAGAATCAGGATAAATTTTAATTTAAAAATGGATAGAAATTTAAATAATAGAAAGCAATGAATTTAATAATCAATGTAATTATAAACAAAATTTGAAATAATGAGTAACCTTGAATGCGTTTTACTCATTTCAGTGCTATGAGAGTTAGAGTCTTTTACAATCGAGTCATTCATATATAAATACATATTAAAAACAATTTTATGGATTACACTGAATAGCATATGAAAACGAGGGAAGAAGACTAGCCTCTAGTTTGAAGTTTCAAAACATGAAGGCTTTAATCAGTATTTATAAACGGTACCACGTCTTAAGTTCTACGTCTTTAGATCTACATCGCCTTTAGTTCTAACAGAACTAAAGACGTTAGAACTAAAAACGCTGTAGAACTAAAGATGTGATACGTTTATAAACTCTAAAAATAGTTCATATATTTCAAGTTTAAAACATAGTCATTAAATTTTCTAAACTTTTACCTTCAAAAATAAATCCAATTATGAATCAGTGAATACAATATTTAAGTTATCAGTGAATCGCATTTGGATTGCATTTTGTAAATAAAACATTGCGTAAATTTGATTCACTTTAGTTCTCCACTTAAGTTGAATATTGAAGTTATCAACAACAATTGGTCATCAGTTTAAAACTTTATATTTGAGTCAAGTCTCATCAAAAGATTGAATGACTTTCAACTCAAACTCATTAGTAATTTTATTCATATTAAAAATCAAAAAGTAGATAAACACTTGTCTTATTTTGTTTTTTGACAGAGACTAGTCTTCTCCCCTCGTTTTTATATGAGTCTTTTAAAGAAACAATTCCCTTCTCCGTTCACAAATAACTCTTTCAAAGACATAATTAGATAATCGTAAAAACAATTAGAAACAAAAATATATATTATAAATTAAAAACTAAACTACACAAGATATGAAAAAGATAAACATGAAAGATTTCAAAACCTCGGAAGTGACCCGCTTTCACTTCAATAAATATATTAAACTAATATTAACACTAAGTAGAAATTCTAGCCTTACTGAACCCCTTCGATTTTTTCTAATGACTTCATTTGATTTGGACCAATAAATTATCAACGCCTGGAACTGTGGTTGAAAAATTAAATCATTCAAATTGATTTTTGATGTAATTAAATATATGAGAACCACAAATTAAAATTTTTTCATAGATTTGATTTGAGATGAATTTGATCAATACTTGTGATTTTCGAGAGATGTTGAATAAATGCTTAAGAATTAGAGGGAAAAACAATTTAAATAAACTCAAACCATATGCCGTCAGGTCTACTAAATTAACAGGTGATAATCCAAACCACAGGCTCAGAACACCACCTAAATTATAAATCAATTGATTGTAATCTGTTTGAAGAGTTTCGATATATTCAATGTGTAGAGAATTCTTTGGAATTAAATTATAAATTATTTTTCTTTTTCGAATAGCATTCAATGATTCGATTGATTTAAATTCTGCTTCAAAATAAATTTCACTGCATTTCAAACATTTACGATAACACAAATCAATGATTTCATCATTTTCTATAGCCGTGATTGAAAAGTTTTCGGGACATAATTTAAGGCCATTTCCAAACAAATGCTTCTCTACATCGATTTCCAAATATTCACTTTCGAGTTTAAGACATCCAAATATTTGAATCTGTGATTCTATATAACAATCTAATCTACATTCATGTGAATCATAATGACTGAATATAAGCTCATTTTCATCATTGTTTACACATTTATAAGAAGAAGTTCTCAACCTATGTATTGAATAAGATGTGAAATAATAGTCCATTTGATGATTTCCATCTAGACTTTGTGTCGATCTAAAATCATATGAATTTAGATATAACAAACTGAATAAGTCATAAGGCTCTTTTTCAATGATAATTTTTTCTAGCCTTTCGAGTCCTTTATCCATCAATAATTTTTCATGACTTGAGTCTACGTTAACCAGTAATAAATTGTATAAATTCAGCAGTTGAGGATTCCATAAATTTATACGAGAAAAATGTTTTCCACAATCAATCAATTCGTTTTTAATGTTTATTTTACACGAATTGATTGATTGATTCATATTCATGATATTATAAAATTGATGCCATTTCTGCTGATATAATAGTTTTCTCAAGAATTTTTGGTACAACAAAATCAATTTATAGTTTTTCTTGTAAATCAGATGAGTATGTTGGTAATCACGATCACTTTCATATTCGTTGACTTTTTCAACCATTTCTGGATAAATTTCTTGTAGTTTTTGAATATTATGACTGAATACTTGGTTATGAATTATAATATTCGGTAAATGAATTTCTTTACTGATATTTAATCTGAATATAGTTTTGAATTCCAAGAAGTTATCGATCACTTCAACCAATTGATATGTCATTAAGCAAATGAATATTAGTATTACACTTAATTTCAACTTATTGATCATAAGAGAAAGGAAGTATGAAATCCTGAAAATAAGTGTTATCATTGAAAAATTTCTCATCTTCGAAAAGATTTTCATCAAAAAAATCAAATTCAAATCATAAAGACTTAGGCCAAACCACATAGATATAAGACCTCCGATCGAACTCAAGTACTCAAATTTCTTCAGTTTAGGCAAATGTGTATAAATTATTTCTATATTTGTTTTATAGAGTCGAACAATTATATGGCTTATAATATTTTTGTCAGCAACTTTCTTGAAACTGAGTATGAATTGTTTTATTTCATATTCATTGATACACTGCTTTTTGCATTTCTTGTTGAGAAAATCTTCATTCAATCGTATGCTACAATTTTTAAGGTTACAAATATTATTAGTTTGTTTATCATTTAATCTGCTGAAAAACCATTTCTTATTACATTTGCATTCATCAAGTTCTTTGTTCCTTAAATGATCAACAATACAATGATCTTGAGATTTGTGAGCTTTAAGTTCTATACCATTGTGTTCATAAGAATCACAATCCGTTTGATAAGGAAAAGGCAACAATTTTTCTTTAATAGTTGAGTGTTTTATAATATAAATCCTGTTATCATTGAGTTCAATCATTCTTCTCTTAAAATGCGGTAAATTTTCTGATCCATGAAAAATTATTTTAATCTTCAAATCTAGAAACAGATCAAATTTTAACGGGTTTTCTAATGGATTTGAGATATTAATTTCATATAATCGACTGTAATAAGTCACACATCTGTATGCAAATGATGTAACACTTTCAACAACATGAATACTTTTTGCACATTTTCCGAATCCATTAGAGCAATAAATCAATTTATGCATTGACTTTCCGACACTTTCATTGGATTTGAGTGATTTAAACAAATGTTGTCCAAATAAACCTGGAAAGTTTTCTGGATTTCGTGTCAAAAAAATTTTTGAAATAATGTCCTTAGAATCAATGCAAAAAGATATAGCAGGAGTATCTTGAAGTTGATTATCTCGTTTCAAATCAATAACAGTTTCAAATCTACAATAGTTTATTGTCAAGTCTATGATCTGATACAATAATCCGATGATTGAAATTATGATTCCAACTCTACGAAGGTTTAACATATTCCATGATATGGTTAAAATATTAAGTAATTTCATGACTTCACTATCACATCTGTTGATCAATTAATAAAATTAATCATATTTCTATTATTTAATAAGTAAAAGTATGTCAAAATTAATATCGAAACTTTGACTACTGCCCAATGGCAGTTTGCCATCTAAAATAGAGAATTGTTCAAATCAGTAAAATTCAATTCAAAAATGTTACACACTTTCATTCAATCCATTTCATCAAAAGTAGAGTCCTTATTGAGTGAATTTTGTTTTCGAATGAATTTCATCATTCAGTCATAAAAACACTGAATTATATTCATTAAAAATATAGCATTTCAGGTCATATGCTTTGATATAATAATTAAGAAATTATCAAATACTCCCTTTTTGTTCAAATATATGTTACGCCTAATGTTTGAGGTAAAGAATAAACTCTGATTATAATGAAATTAATAATGATAATGTAAGTGATTATAATTATAATTATAATTATCATTATCATTGTCATTATCATTTTCATTATCATAATGATAATAATACTTTATTGAATTAAAAACCTGTCTTATTCTGATAAAAATACCCATATAATAAAATTATAAAAGATTGACATATTTGTAATAATTTGTTTAATTCCTTATAAAAATTGGTAATTTGTTAAAACATTTCTTTGCTTTATTAAAAAAATATTCTTCTAAATTGATTCGGATTTTACAGATTTGCCTAAAATACCATTTCTTATAATTATCACTTTTATATTATATTTTTCCATAATTTTAACCAAATTATTCACAGAAAAGTCAAAGTCACAGAATTCAAACAAAATAAATTGACTGTTATTTATTTAAAGTGAAAAATGTTTACATTTTTGGTACAAAAACAACAAATGATATGAAACAATTTCACTACTTTAAAATTTGTATCGCCACGAGGATTTATGTTCCTATATGGATGGCTTAAAATTGAGGTGCGAATCGTGTATCTCATAGGTGTATGGTAAACGCAAGAGGACCACAACTATGTTAAAAGGTTGAGCAGTCGTATAAGGAATTTCAAACAGGAACATCCTAGCTGTTTCAGGAGTTCGATCGAATACATGGGTAAGTTGCTAATGTATTTAGACGTATTCCATCATAAGATTAAAAAATCCAGAGTTGAAAACATATTCACCAGTCAAAGAAATGTGGAGTCCTACCTGGACAAACATATAAACAGAAGGAAAAGAAAAAATATCTATACTTCTTGTGAAGAAGAATAAGGCTTGTAATATGAACTATAATTTAAAGTATTTTTTATCATATCATGTTTTTATTCTCAGTTCCATCAAATTCAAACGAATTTTATTTTGGAAAACGGTGCCAGTCCTGCCATGGACTTTTTCTACGCAAAGACCTGTATAGATATAGTGGAAGATGTCTTAACTACCGGAGATGGCCGAACATCGATTCTATAACACATCGACTTATTGAGTTTGTTGACTAAGCGACTGGCTCGTCGTCTTGGACTCAGTCAACTCTGAATCCATCATTCACACAACTTCTGTATAAGATCCCTCCTCCAGTTATAGTTGAACCTCTACCTCAATTTCAAGTTCCATCTCGACCACAAGCAATTGCAAATGATTCTTCCATCGAACAACTAATAGTAACTTTTCGCTCGTCAAATGAAGATTAAAGACTTTTAAAAATTATAATTTAACTTTATTTAGAAATTAATTACTGCGTGCTTTTGAATTCAAAACCTGTTTTATTTGTTTGCAACTAAATGAAAACATTTGTTTTAATCAAAATTGCATTCAAAGGACTTGTCAAGAGAAGCAATTTACGTGACCCGATGAAGTTGTGATCTTGTTTGACTTTTCGCGTTGTTTGAATATCACAAGTTATCTATATTTCTACCAGACGACCTGATACTGGTGAGCTCCAATCAGAACGTTTCGTTACGCCTACTCAGGCGACGGAGAGTTCTGATTGGAGTTTGCTAGTATCAGCGCATCACTACTGATATTTAAATCTTTGGCTCCATTACAACGTCTCGAATCTTCGCTTAATTATTTTCAACAGTCGGCTTCGTTTTCAACTCAAAGTATTGGCAGACTTTTTATGGCTAAATCTTTACAGTCAAACTCTCCCATTAAACCTACTTCAGAAAAAATTTTAATAATTTTTTTACATTTTCTAACAGAATTTTTTTGTTTTAATTTGCACTCAAGTTTCGGTATACAATAAATAAACAAAACATTTAATCGATATTTAAAATTGCGCTTTATTTTTAAATTAAACAACAAATAAAGGATCATTTGAATTCAAATACAATTGTGTTTTTTCCTATAAGTAATTTATTT
>JAQFZT010002185.1:0-12347 GCA_034696325.1 Camisiidae sp. | reverse complement strand
GAGTTGGAATTGGAGTTTCCCGTAATTCCATCAGATTCTGGTCACTCTATACTCTAAATTTTTAAACCAAATTAATTTATCTCTATATCAAAATCTAAGTGAAGATAAATTGCATACTTTTTAATACAAACGATAGCTTATAGTCATTTTTTACTCATAAAATTCACTCAACAACTTATGTAATCTATTATATAATATAAATTAGACTTTCAATTGATATCATTGAATAGTTGGGATAAAAAAATAAGGCGAATAAGCGTTTAAAATACTTCTATATTATCCAGTATTTAAGAATTAACTCAAATTGAAAAGTGATGAAAGAATATGAAAGCGATTAATCAAATCGTGATAAAATTTTAAGATAAAGTTCAAGTGAAGAAAAGGAAAATGCCGTCAAGTCTCGTAAAAGAAACAATTTATTGGTGGTTTCGGTTATTTAAATGGTGGAAAAAGTTTTTTCCTATTCATTTCAATTACAATTAGTTCGAGTTCTAAATAATAATGAATACAAGTCTCGAAAGATTGATTAAGAAATTATAAACTGCTGACAATTGAAACCTTGGTTTGACTGTAGTGTACATCTGCGCACATGACTCTTCTTCCTCAAAATGATTCCAAAAGAATAGAGTCAGTGGCGTATTATATGATCTTATATTTGAATTGAATAACCAAAAGAATTGGAATAATAATTGATGGTTGAATGAAATGAATTAAAGTTACTTAACATGACAATAGACAACATGATAGACATAAGAGTTGGGTTAATGGGTACGTCACTGTCTCAATAATAGCCAGACACACACCCATCACAACCTAACTCTACTGCATGTTTATTATATTATGATTGGAATCGTTCCTCACAAACATGGCTTAAAGTTTATGCCAATCTGTGAACACATACGCTGTTTATGCGAAAATTGATGATTTTTTCTACTTTTAATAATCATTGAAACAAAAACATTGTAAATGTAAATATTTATATACAAACTAATAGAGAATAATTGATTTTGTGTCTCAACTTCTACTACACAAAGAAAAAATATTTGGTCCAGATTTTTGTCTCAACCGATTCAAAAGACAATATGGGTTTCAGTTTAATTGATTTTGTGGGCAATCAGTATAAGAGGGCACGTCTTAATGAGACCCTTTCTATTTGCATAATTGAATTAGTTTTTCATTCAGTAAGCCTTTTGACAACTGACTCCACTATTATTAATAAATATGTTTTTTGTTGTCTTTAATGACCTTAATCTAAACTTCATAACATTAACCACATTATTACCAATTAATGTTTATTTGATGCTAATTTTTGTTTCTAATTTTCTCGTCTCATTAATTAGTTATTAGGAGTCGTAATTCTGGGCCTATCAGCATATCTGTGGTGGGATTCACAGAATTATCTTGATTTGAATGAAGTCGGACAGTATTACGTCACGCCATTTATTGTGCTATTAATTCTTGGCGGTGTTATGACTATTGTTGGATTTCTTGGATGTTGTGGTGCTGTCAGAGAGTCGTCTTGTCTTTTGGGAACTGTAAGTTTTTGTCCATTTTTTTCACAATCAGTCAAACTTTACAATTGAAAAAATGTTTAGGAAACTCAATATTTTATAAAACGTGAAGTTATAAAAAATCGTATTAACCTTTTTCAAAGAAGTTTTCAAAGAAGTACTGAATCAGTAACTTTGATATGGTTTATGAAATGACATTTTGCTATTTTTATTATAAGTTTAGAGTATATTTCCTTCATCACATTCGGCTGTTTTTATAACACTATATACTTATATCAGACATTTCTAAGTAAACAAACGTTAGAATTTGTTTTGATTACATCAATATAAATTTGGCTTAAAGTTTAATAAAATTAATTTAAATTTAAACTCAACTCTAAAGAGTGAAAGTCGTTGTACACTAAAGACTAAACTTTGACTGAAAGAGATATAACTCTTGATTTTGAAATCACGCAATTCTCGTAATGCAGACCTTTGATGAATACCTTAACTGAAAAGCTGACCTGACATTGCATTCATCAACTATTATGGACTGAGCGAAAAAACGATGCATTTCTCTTATTGTAATGTATTTCCATACGAGCGATCATGTGTGAACTCATTTAAAATAACCACTTTTTGTTAAGTATATATTTTTCTTCCATTACTGCAACGCTATAAAAAATATAATGTCCCTCAGCTTTCGGTTGTAAAATAAAAATGTTTCTTTTGTATTTTGATTCGTATAAAATCACAATTTTAGTGTTGGATCGTTTTGAAAGCTTAATTAGATTGACTAAAACTTTTTTCATCCAATTAAGTAATTGAAGTAACTTTTCTGAAAGTCGTTTCTTTTTACTCACTTTTTTAGATAACATTCAATTGAATTAGTGCTAAAATCAAATTTATGATTGACTTTTTAGATTATTTTTTATATTAAACTTCAAATTAAGATATGATAATATTAATTGAATGAACAGATTTGGATTCTTATGAATAAGTAAATGCTTTTTATATTTGAAATCTTATAAATGATCTGTATTTTAATTAGTATAATGTATGGATTAAATGGTACTATTCTGTTGACTCGGGTTTTCCCCAACACTTTGACCGAAACACCTAAATGTATGCATTTATTTTGTTTACGCTCAAAGAGTGCTATCATAGCAACTATTTCGCAAAGTATTAATCTATTCTTATATTAGCCAAATTGCATGTCATTTTTGAGAACCACGAACATATTATATTCAAATTTTCTTTATAAGTTCTAGCCTTTAGTTAATGTTCACAGACTCTCCAATTAAAGACATTATCTTGAGTTAATGTCATTCTATTTGAATGAGTGAAAGGAGATTTGGATGTCTGGCAATATATATCACTTGACGTATATTACATACAATTTTCTCATAGAATTCATCACCTCATATATACGGTGTATGTTGTGTTTATGCATTTATATATCGTTTACCCGACTCAATGGTATTAAAGTGGTTTATGTCAGATTAGGATTGTGTCAATCATATTGACTGCGAAACACTGAACTACTTGTGACTAATTTGCAGCCCTCAAGTGGGCCACTTTTAAATCTTCAATGTTTGACGATTTTTGCATTGAGTCAACTTTTTGAGTGAAAACTTTTCAACTCTAATACTTGTCTATTGAGTCTCTAAAATGGTTTACCCTAAGCTAACCTAACTTTATATATACTGCCAGACATCCAAATCTTTGTTCACTTATTCATTTGGTTTTGTTGTTGTAAAACTATTTAGTGAAATAACTAAAGTTTTTCACGTAACCACTTCTTCATAAAAGTTCGTTCAAAAGATTAGTTAAATATTGACCATAACTCAGATTAAGGTCAACTCATGTTAAGGGCTATCGATAAATGAAATCAAAACATTTTATGATGGATTAGTTTATAATAGTAGTGAACAAGTATTTATCAAGCATAGCATCAAAGAGTATTTTTAATGAATAGAGTAGATTCTCTCAGATAATGAAACAATTCCAAAGTTCATGGACTCTTTAGCTATAGAATAATGTCTGTGTGGGAGAACTTTGAAATGTCCAAACTCAAAATGTCCAAAACTTGTTTGCCTTATAACCATAATACCTTAATAACCTTAATACCATAGATTGTGAGGTGAGCACAGCCTGTAGTTACAAATCATAATTAGTATTCAAATTACAGAATTCAGTCCAAAAGCATAAAATATCATTTTTATATTCTAATAAAATATAATATAATAAATTTTACAATATAAAGTAGTTGAATGGGTGTTAATTAGGTTTGAATGTTTAATATTAAATACTGTATTATAATTGCAGACCACTTTGTGTTATCAACTGTTTCATATACTTAACTAAAACCTGATCCTCAAGCAAATGTATTCTATACACGCGATAATCAAATTAAAAAGTATCTTATGATTCGCTTCAAGTTGAAAGTATTAAAACATATTTTTTACTTTTCATTTTGGACATTTCGGAGTGTAATTCTATGCCTATAATAAGTTTTGTTATTATTATTGTTCGCAAATATGAGTTGAGTGACTAATAACTTTTATATTATAATTCGCATAAAATCATTCAATTCATTGAAAAATATTTCATTTCTTTAAACTACATCACATTTGACTATTTTAAAGAAGAGCCCCAGAGATTTCACAAATTTAAAATTGAGAATTAGTTTAAGTTTTAGCTCAATATTTAGCTCCAAAAACATTTTTAGTCCCCGGACATAAATTCCTGGTTACGGCACTGAAGAAGAGATAACTTTATGTAAATAGTGATCATATCAAAGATGACCATCTAATGTATTCATTCATTCTTAAATCTTTTTCATAATCTATAATTAAAATATAATTTTGAATGCATTCATACAATTATCTTGAAAATTGAATTGATTGTTGAGTCTAACCAAATGTCTAAAATTTATAAAAAGGTGTCATTGAAATTACTTGAAAAGAAATGATTTTTAACTATTGAAAGCCTGAACTGTTAAAGATTTTGAGTCCAAAGTCTAATGCCTTATCTTTTGCAAAAATGTAAGACTTCAAAGTTACTCATCATAAAGTTCATGATCCATGCAATGCCAGTTCCGCTTAAATTCTGATCATATTATCAATAAAATGGTATATCAAATAACATAACCTTAAATAATATTGAGTTTTTATAATAATCTGAGGCGTAGTTTTGACCACACCTTTGAATTTAAAATCCAAATAAGAGCCAGACTTATGATTATTGGAATCCTGGTTTATGTAAACTTTTAAACAAGTAGTTCATTGAATATAATATATTTATACATTTTATTTGTCTTTGTTATTACAGTATTTTCTGTTTTGCGTAACGATGTGTGTCGCGTGTGGGGCTTCTCTATTTTGGGCCATTCAGAATGAGGATACGGTGAGATTTTTACATATATCTCTTCCAACATATCATGTCAACCAAAAACATCTCACTTTTAAAGCCCTGTAACAGATTTCGTTAAACAAACCAATCATTCTTTAAAACACATCAATTCATTTAACTTAAGTGTCTTTAATCCAATTTCAATTCAGTGCTCACATTATTCTTCAAATCATAATAAAACCACTCGATTCTAGAAAATCAATTAAATATCTGATTCTAGTTCTCAAACTTAGTTTAGTAAAAGTTTGAAATGTTTCGAACCGTTGTAAATAAGATTTTCAATTAGGATTACAAACATTTCATGTAATGAATGAATAGTTTTAGAATTGCTTTATGGCATAGAAATGAAAAAATATACTTCACTTGAGCCAAAAGATTCTTTTTTCATTAAGACTTGAGAAGAGATTTAGGGAATAAACTTGATTTGGCATTTACTTGAAAAACTATTTTATAGCTATAATTTTTTGTCAAACTTTTTTTGCTACCTCTAAAGGTTGCAAAGCTTGGAATATGTTGAGAACATTTGATTATTTCTCATGAGGTTAAACAACGTGAGAGATAACAATTGCAAATTCACACAATATTAAAAACATATATTCATGTTTGTCATGACTTCAATTAGTTGTCAAAAAAGAAGTTTTCGTAGTTTTGGAAATTATAAAAAGATAAATTAGTGAGAATTGAAATGTCAAATCCAAGGTTAGAGACTTGATCCCAGAGTTAATGCGGCTTTTGAAAGATTGATTGAAGACAAACCATAAATAATAATTAGTAAAAATGTTGAGATTTTGTTGAATAGGTTCGGGAGAAGATAAAACGCGATACAACTAAACTAATTCAAGTGAACTATGGAACCGGACACACAAATGCCACTGAAATGCTTGTCGATCGCATTCAGCGTGACTTTAAATGTTGTGGTGTTATCGGACCTGAAGACTGGATTAATTCAAGCTTTAATAATGGCAACAAATCGGAAAGAGGAGTACCTTCATCGCGACTGTTGGCAACCTATAGAATACCACATTCCTGTTGCATGACCTCATCGACCACTTGTTTTTCACAAATAGACAGAATTACGTCTACAGAACAGATTCGGTCTTTAATGCCGGATTTATTGTATTCGGACGGATGTATTGAAAAGTTTGAGGGCTTTATTAGAGAAAAATGGCAGTGGATTCTAATAACCGGTGGTGTACTTATTGGAGTGCAAATATTTGCTCTCATTTTCGCGTGTGTTCTCTGTTGTGCCATTTCTCGTGTCGGAGATAAGTAACAGTGGCTGACAGTTATGTTTTGTTCTGTTTATCTAATTATTAATACCTTAAACACTTCAACAATTTTCTACTCTGTCTTTAAAACATTATTTCTCGTCTCATTTTCGGAACAAACAATATATAAATAATAATAATATTAAGAATGAAAACTTTAATGAAACAAATAATTGATTGAAAACAGTTTATATAATTCCTGCCAAAGTCTGTTAAAACTGCATTTTTATAAGTGACGCAGTTTTTTGATGATTTTTATTGTAAATCAAGAGTGAGTTACTATAGTTCTCAATAACTCACTTACCTTTACTACCATTACATTTATTCTTCGAAACCTTAAAACCTGATGAGCTATAATACGAACAATAAAAATGCGAACACAAACATAATTATAAACACATTTCTGACTGGAATACAGATATTCTGTCATTATATACAGATTATGTACACTTATTCTCTGTCTTTCTCTAATTATGATTCTCAGTGTTATAATTATTAATTTTGTGCCACACATTGTAATTCTCAAGACAACAGCTATTTAAGAAACAATTTGTTTCCGAGGCATCTGTCTATCAATCATTATATTGTTTTTGTGCAATTAATGTTATACTCTATCTGTTTCATAATGTTTATCAATCATGTCTCATATTTAAAGCTATTCATTGTTTGACAAATTTATTTCAATCATTTATTGTAAAAATATCATTATATATCAACTTTAAGAGTATCTCTTCCTTAAGAATCTCACATTTTTTGAGCCGCTTTTAACAAAGTTTTTGGTGCATATATTTTGTGTGTTTGCGTGAGAAAAAGGTTTAGTTTTTAATACTAAAAAATTCAATGTCATAATTATTTTTAAATTGACACTTAGTCTGAATAATTTGTTTTTGAACCTCTTTCCTCGTGAAAAACATTTGCATAATATTCGAAAGTTCTGTTCATAAGTTCAATACTGGTATAACTTATACATACAATAATTAAGATCTTATGGGAAAGAAAACTCGAATTGTATGATCTTTACTATTAATATGTGGTTTTACAAACATCAATATTAATGTGATATATTTAAATGTTAAACTAGTAAATCTCATATACATTCTCTTTTTTAATTATTGGCCTATTGTTGGAATAAATGGCAGTCTATGGCAGTTGTAGTGTAATTAATGGTTAATAACCAACAATTTTTGATGTCATACTCTACAAGTTTTAATATTGCAAAAAACTATTAGTTAACGCTCAAAAATAGAATAATTTTCACCAATCATTGTATTTAATTGAGTGCCGTAACCACCAAAGGGTCCGGACCCAACCCTAACATATTTAAGTGTAGCTCAAAATGAGATTATACTTATGTTTGCATATAACAAATCCTTGGCTAAGGCACTGATTTAATCGTTATGTAATAACAAAATTACTTCTTATTTATCAGTTATTATAAATTTAAATATTCAATAATTTAGTTTTAATGCATAGAATTATGATTTATAGCCAACTATTTATTATTTGATGAAATGAGGTTTTGTTTGCATAATCATCTCTAATAATGTTATTTTAATACAAGTGCTGTAATTCTATTGATTAAAATTTGAAAATAACTCATCTCTGTTTCTGTTATTTCAATGTCAACTTCAAGACTAATAGATTATTTATCTTAACAAACATAAAATGGCAAATTATGTCACGTTTCCAAACATAAGTTCAGTTACCAAAAGAACTTTTTGAAAATAAATCGACACTTCAATTCTCAAATCAAAAGTTTATCTCTTTTTAATGCAAACTCAAATACTATTAAACGATTTTCATTAATACTTTTAGAAAACGATTCATGAGTTTATTTTCATATATTTTTTCAAATTCAAACATTAATTGATTTCAAAATATTTTGTTAAATTATTTGCAATACAATGAATAACATTTGAAGCGATACTTATATGATATTTACAAAGATTTTGTAATTAAATAGTCAACAAATCATGTGCGCTAATGATTGATGAAGTGATACAATTAGAAATATATGTCAATTGTATTTCTAATTTGATTCAATACAACCAATACATTCGTTAAGTTAGGATTGACTTCAATTCACAAGTACTGAAAACTTAAAGCAATTTTATTTGTTAGCAATAATTATAGCAAACAATAAAATTCAATTGAAATAAAATATAATAATAGATTAAACTTTTTTTTAAAGTCATTCAAAAATAATACGAAATATACTGTAATGTTAAATGTTATGATTTTGTACAGAATTAAATTGAACTTAAATTATTCATAATTTAGTAATTAATTCAACTATTGATAACTTGATTAATTTCTCGCATGAGTTCGTCGTCGTCGTCGTCATCGATAGTATTGGTGTCAATATTATGACTCGAGTCTCCATCAAGAAAGTCGAAGTCATCCAAATCAGTGTCAACTGATTGAAGTCTCTGTTTATTTGTAGAATCAGAAGAAGAGACAGCACTCAAGTCATTGAATTGAAAGTTAGTTGAGGTGACTTTGACCTCACAACTGCTGCTTATCTTTTCATTTGGTTTCTCTCTTTCAGTCAGATTTTGCTCAATTTTCAAAGAACTGGTAATCTTTGGACCCGTTCTTCTAATTTTGACGACACCTGACAGCGGATCGGAAGCCACTCTCTTCTCTCCCTTTGTCTCTTGATTTTCTTCTGGGGACAAACTTTGTTGACAATCGTTATCCATAGTCTGTTTCTTATTCGCCGTGTCTTCACGTTCTCTTCTTATTTGAGCCAAAGATTTGATCCCAAAGTCAGGCATTGAGTCATTTTGTTGAACATTATCAACAATACTGTCATTGAAATTAGAAACCGATGGTTTCAACTCATTATCCGCAGTCGATCGACGCTTTATTTTGACTCTCAGGTCCTTATTATTGATAGGTTTCTGAATCTTATTAATCGAATCATTCTTAAGAAAATTATCAGAACTATTGTTATCATGAATACAATCATCGCTTTCATGACTGAACACTTTTTCCATTCGGATTTGTTCTAAGGTTTTAATGCCATAATTCTTAGAGCTATTGTTATCATGACTTTTATAATAATAATCATTAGTTTCGGATACAGAATTAGGTTTATTATTATTAATAATATAACTATTACTAATAGATAATTCATTTTCATTATCAGATTCTTCATCGCAATCATTAATAGATATAGAAATGGGTTCAATATTATTATTATGAGTTGTATTTTCATTAAATGACTGTAAGGTTTGGTTCAAATAGTCTGAATCGTCGAATAACTTGATTTGTGTAACCTCTTCTCGGACCTTAACATTACTATTATTAACACAATTACTTGTATTTGTATTATTCGCACAATTATTTTCAATACTAATGTCTGAATTGTTAGCATTCGTAACAACTGGTAAAATAACTCCTTCACTAGTCTTGAGCTCTTCATCTGTGGCCAGATTTCTTGGTTTCTTGTGTGCGAAAACACAATGAGGTTTTCGACAACCGGTGGGCTGTGTTTCAAACCAGCATTGAATGGATGACCGATTAATACGTGATTCCATGTGTCGGTATTTACACACTGAAGGCCTCATACACTTGCCTTCTCGCCAATGACTACATGTTATCTCTGAACCCAATGCACTCTCACAGTGACGGTAAGGACAGTCATCGCCCTAATTATGTATTCATACAAATAAATAGTAATTAATTATTATAATAATTATTATTATTATTAATTAATTCATACTCACTTTCGTACACGTCGAGTAGTAATAGAAATAACAGTCGTCTCCGCTCTTCTCCATTTAGTTTTATTTATTTAGAAATTAGTTTTTATTTTTATTTATTTCTTAATTTAATAATTTTTTTCAATTATTTGGTTTTTTGTTGGATTAAGTCGTTTGGTTTCGTTCACTCGTTTGTAGAGTTTTTGTGACGATTTATATTTTAACTCTAATAAAGACCGATATATCGATTGTGTCGATACTAATACAGGTTAACCTCTTTTTTATTACTTTTTAACTTATAATTTCATTTTTTAATATCAACTTTTAATTTTTAGTCTATTTATGTGAAGAATCAATTTTCGTCTTTTATGCAATACTTAATGAGTTTAATAGTGATTTTGATAATCAAATAAACAGTCAAGTAGTTATTGATAGGTTTGCCTCTAATGTATGTTCGCTAAATTGAACTAATTTTGAATATAGTTTTTATAGTGTCTATAAGTTTGTGGAACTTTCTTTTGATTGCAATTAAATAAAAAATGAATGATTAAATATAATTTATTATGAACTATTTAACGAAATCATTCAATAATATGAAAAAGCACTTAAAGTGGTTCAAATTAGTTCAAATTATTTTTGATTGAACTTTTTGTTAACTCAAATTGTTTTTTAAAGTTTGTCCATCTTTTTGTCGATTCTCAAAAAGTTGAATCCACTTTATATGAAACTAAATAATTCATTGTTTTTCTTCAATTGAGTTCAAATTCTTAAAAATACAATTATTATATCAAATGATGAATGAAATTAAACTAGAGATAAGTGATTGTTGTAAAGGATTAAAAGATGAGAATTGAGAACCAAATTATGTGATTACATGTGTTTAAGCAATATTTTACAAAATTTTTCTTAAGAAATTGAAAAGATTGAAGAAAATGATAATTGATTAGTTAAATTGAAATCGTTTTAGAAAAAAGTAACTTCTGATCAATTATTCAACATTTGAGTGGTTCCTCTCCTCGATATGTCATAACATGAATTCTTACTTCTTGTTCATCAAAAACTTGTGAACATCAGAAAATGTCAACGAATAGTGTCCTATAAAAAGATAATACAATTAATGTTACAGTAAATAAGCTCATAATCCAAGCGAAAAAAAATCTTGATTGGGTTAAGAGCTGCCAAATGTTTGTAAACGCGATCACAACCTTTTTATTTACACTTAAACTTTGTTGACTTGTGTTCATTGAAATGCTTTCTTAGCTCTGCATCGGATTCTAATATAATGTGACGTCCGGGACAAGTACAATGTGTATATGGAATCACAATCACGTGAACTTCAGAGTTCAGTTCAGTTAAAAACCATTTATGGCATTCATTACATTTACAAATAAATTTCTTTTCCCCGAATATCTCAACTAATACTCTATTATTGAGCTTTTATGCTTTTCAGTGTTGGGACGTTTCGATACATCCAAATCTTCAATGATCTTGAGTTCCTTCAGCTTTTTATTTTCTTTTTTCAATTGTTCGACATTTGCTTTTAATTGTTGGACATTTTGTTTGAATTTATTGTCTATAAGACAATCAATACAATGGTGTTCAACAGTTATTATAATTACATTCTTCCTAATGCTTTGGAAGGAAACCCACTTTAATAACATTATTACAACCACTTTCTTTAAAATCACATTTAATTTTAAGATCATTTATTATATCATTACATTTGCGATTCGTTTCAAAAAACTGATTATTAATAGTATTGCCATCAAGACTGTTATCTTGTCTTGTATTTGGTTTCCTTTTATTTCCCAATTGTTGTCTACATTGAGGACAAGACTCTATATATGTTTGAATCCAAGTTAGAATGCAATCCATACAAAAAGTGTGCCCGCATTGAGTCTCGACTGGTTTATCATAAATACCTAAACAAATACTGCACTTCAGATGTTTTTCCAACGATTCACTTAATTTAACAAATTTTAAAGTTTCAAAACCTGGCATTTTGTGCATAAAATACTTGAAATATATGTTTAACTGATAGAAAACTTTTAAATTGTTTTAAATATAATGTTTGGTTATCAATGCAAATGAGTCAAACAATTAGGTTGACTATCTTTTTGTGCATTAGTTTCTTAGGGCATGTCAGGAGAGAAACTTCACATCAATTGCTTAAGAAATCATAAGAAATTAATATTATCCTGAAATAACTATCAAATACAGTTCTGTAAATGAATCTCGAGACTCGATACCCAGCTCTAGTTTTGACCATTAATAAAATTGATTAAACTTCTCAAAAGTTTAAAATTACTTTAGAAACTTAATGCTTACTCAAAACTGAAGTGATTCAACTTGAAACTGAAAGCTAAGGATTGCACGAATATTCTTGAATGCAATCATTTATTGCTTAAACTTTTGAACAGTTCTCATATGATTTTAATTGATTATAAAAAGGACAACAATTAGATTTG
>JAQFZT010002184.1:0-12348 GCA_034696325.1 Camisiidae sp. | reverse complement strand
CACCTCACTTGACTTTTTAGGATCTTAACATCTACATTCCGGTTTCAGTGAACAGACCCGGACCCCTAATGAGTTACTTATATTTTCAAAGAGTTAGTAAAATTATGTAATGAGCTCTTCAAGAATATAATCTTAGATTTTACAACATATCGTCTCTTAAAAATTTATGATCTAAAAAGAATGAGTATAGAAATAAAACTAAGATAAATATGAATACAACGAGTGTTACCGGAATTTGATAAACTATTTTCCATATTTTCTAAAGTTTTCATTTCATCATCAGTTAGGCTGAAATCAAAGACATCAATATTTTCTTTAATTCTCTCTTTTTTAGTACTTTTAGGGATAGCGACAACTCCTCTCTGTATTTGCCAACGAATCATAACTTGAGCCGAACTCTTATTATGTTTTTCACCGATTTCTACAATAGTCGGATTCGGGATAAGAGTTCCTTTTCCTAAAGGAGAATAAGCTGTTATACGAATACCATATTTGTTACAAAAGTCAATGAGCTCTCTTTGATTTTTCTTCGGATTACTTTCCACTTGATTCATAGCAGGAATAATTTTGGATGTGTTGAGCAGACTCTCCAACTGTTGTACATTGAAATTTGAAACACCGATAGACTTAACTAATCCCTGACGCATTGCTTCTTCGAGTCCATCCCAGATCTCACTATTAACTACTGAATCATTAGACGGCCAGTGAATGAGCATTAAGTCTATATAATCCAAGTTTAGTTTCTGTAGCGCTATCTGAACATTCTGTATAGTGTTTACTCTCCGCTTATATTCCGGATATTCTTTGAAAAATATTTTTGTCGTTAAGAACACATCTTCTCTTTTGACTTTTCCATCTCTGATAACTTGATTAATTGCTTGTCCGATAGCTTTCTCGTTGCCATAAAGTTTTGCGGTATCGATATGTCTATAGCCGGCATCGATAGCGTCGTAAACCATCTGTTTTACCACTTCATCTTGTGGTTGACGTCCAGTACCTAATCCTATGATTGGACATTCTTTACCATTATTGAGACGCACAGTTCTGCCCACTATAGCAACCAAATTATTTTATTAGAAAACTTATGTTCACAAATACACACTTTTTATTTTACATACCATTTGTTGCAAAAGTATTGCTCAGAAAACATATTAAAACTATTAATGATATCATTATTTAACATAAAAGAGAAGTTGGTTTTATATTCCACTTAATTTTTGAAGTAAACAAATTATTATTTATAAGAATTGTTTAAGTTATTTGATTAAATAGATGTCTGGAGATATTGTTCATGTTTATGACTATTTACTCAAGGATAATATATAACAGGAGGTCTTCAATTAAATCATAGTTAGCTGTGAAGGTTATTTCAAAAATAGAAAACTTTCTAGAAATTTACATGAATTGAATGCTACTTAGTCGTTTCCGGATTTTTATTCAAGGTTTGCCAGTCCTTTTTTCATTTAAAAGTTTTAATTATAAATTTATTTCATACAAAGTCATTGCTATTCTTGTCTTTCACTCATAATAACAAAGTCTTGAAGTTTGAATATCAATATTGAGTGCTTTAATTTTTATGAATCATTTTTTTAATAAACCACTTGAAGAGTTTCTTTGAAGCTAATATGCAGTCAAAAATAGTTGATAGAATCTTAGAAAATTTCCCTCAATTCAATTTGAGACTATTTAGAGCTAATGCAGATTAAAATTTTAGATAGAGTGTCAGATCTCATATTTAATAAATTATTTTGATATGAAAATAACTATATAGTTTTGCTAAAACCGAACTCTTAAAGATTCAAAAACTTTTCTTACACACATCTTTTGAAAGAAAAGTTTTTAATAAAGTTCATGAATGATGAACCATATGTTGAACTACAAAGGATGAGTTTTATAAATAAAATAATGAAACTGGTGTTTAATGATGTTGAACTCAATTTTATTATTCAAAAATATTTAGCATAAAAATATTATTATTAAGAATTAAAGGAAGATTTATAGAATAACTTCTCAAAGGAAATAAAAAGTTTCAAATAATTTGATTGAAAGAGTTTATATGTATGGAAAATAACGATATTCACGCCAAAACTCATCTCCACATCATTTTTGAAAGTTATGTCGAAATATATTATTCACGTGATTCAAAAGCGAAAAATTCTATAAGATCTAAATTTGAATGACATGAATAATATATTTGGACATAATTTTCAAAAATCATGTGGAGATAAGTTTTGGTGTAAATATGATTTATATTAAATAAGTGTTAAAATTGCAACAATGAATATAATGAAATCTTATTGTTAGTAATCGAAGATTTTGCTTACTTTATGAATGCTGGACATAATTTGAACGGAACCATTATATTCACTTGTATTATAGTAATTGCTTCTCAAGTAATTCTTTACTGGTATTATAAGAATGACATAAAAACCTTCTTATCTGAAACCGTTTAAGATGATGTTGGGTTTGGTTTCTCCTCAAAGTATTGGTCTAACAAACGTTGGAGATGTCAATAAACTGTTTAAAAAATCTAAATTACTTTTTTCTAATTCAAAAATTGTTGCGATTTCATTAGCATTGACTGTAATGACAATGGCATCGATTCTTTTTTCTTGAATATATCAATATTTCAGTTGATATTCATAGTAATACCGCATGTTATCATCAGTGGTCTATTCGGCTACTTTAGTACTAATGTTCTCTATTTTGAATTCGTTTGAACTCAATTCACATAGAACTAAATAAATTATACAGTAACTATAGGTCTCAATATCTTCTGTTATATCTGTTTTTGATAATAACAGTTGTGAATGTTTCTATCAGTCATTATTCTGCAAAAATTCAATTAAATTTGCTTTTCTGTATTGCGCTTCTATTTGGGGTATTGTTTTACATATGATTCTAAAAAGCACTTCTTGGGTATCACTTGAGGCGAATTAATCATGTAAACTGTTGAATAAATTATTTGTAGTCAAACTCAAAAGTAAATTATTGATTAGATATTAAATTAAGGTATAGATAGATAATGTGCAATATTAAACTTAGAAACAATCATAATTTCTCAAATTTATCTTTTAGTTATTTTCAGTTATTGAAAAAATTGATCGAAAAAAGGTTGGATTTTATTGTTTTAAATTATTTATGTTTAATTATCTTCGTATTTATGAAGTAAGTTCTATTGATTATATCCAAAGAAAGTTAATATTATTACTACTTTTCTAATAGAGAACATTTATTCTTCACAAAAAGTTTTATAATAATATAAATTTTTATTCATAGATTGTGGTGTTGACTGCAGTTTGAAAATTGTTAAGCTTTTTGAACACAAATAGTTTATATTTTAAACAAGACTGAGCCTGTTTTATAACTAATTGCGTAATACTGTTGTTAGTTAATTATGATTTTCAAATCATGAACTACAAGCTAATAATTATTTAAAAATTTTCAAACATTTATCCCTTCAATAACATAGAGCACCAGAGGGGTAGGTGTGCCTTAGGTGTATAAACAGATATTAATTTTGTTTTATAATGAGGTATTAATGAATTTAATAATATTATTTTAATCTATAAGCTAAGAAAACTTAATATTAAAATTAAAACACTTAAATATAATACATATTGTGAATCAAATTAAGAAAAAAAGTCTACAGCACCGGGTATTCCCAGGTGGTCTCCCTCCCAAGTACTAACCCGGCTCGACGCTGCTTAACTTCGGTGATCGAACGAGAACCGGTGTTTTCAGCGTGATATGGCCGTAGACATTAGTTTTCCTAAACATTGTGTTATATAAACCCAAAAGCATAGAAAGGCTATCAATTAAGGCATGCGCTATAAGCTATTTTCACCCAGTGTTAGGCTTTACCTCGATTTCTATATCATTTTTATATTAGGAAATTAATATTAAGTAAATTTAAATCTCATTATGAAACAAACTTATTCTCTTAAATATGATCTGACCTTTTTGAAGCCTGTAATTTATTTTTTTATCATTTTCCAGCTTATAATTGAAAATTTATCATTCTATTATTGAATATTTTCGTTTCACTTTACCTTATCAAGCATACAAACTAATAGGTATTTAAAAATAACAATTTATCAATCTTTTCAGTCTGTATTCCACCTGCAATAGATGAACATGCAAATTTTTGTTGTTTTATTAGATTTTTTTCTATTGTTTGATTCAAATACATCGTCAAATATTTTGCTCATGTTTGATAGTCAAGAAAGCAAACATTTATAGTTAAATTAATTCTGTATAATTTACTGATAGTGCGCCTTAACCTGGAAATTCGATAAGGTTGCCATCATGGGTGACCAGTTCTTGTCAACCTCATTCAATCAAATCTATACGGTTGCCAACTCTACCTCAACCGAGTCAGGGAGGAAAAAATCAAAAGGAGGGACCCTTATATATTTTTGAGATTTTTTCAAAACAGATCAGTAACAGATTTTTTCAAATTTTCAGATTTTAAGTTACTCATCAGTAAAAGATAAGCAATATTTATTTGATTTTTTACATGAATCTCTTGTGATCTTGTGAAAAGTTTATTGTTTGCAAAACTATTTGAAATTCACTGCAGGTGTTACTATATTAAAACCTTCAAAACAGTTTCTCTTTTAAAATTAAAGTTTGTGTCTTATTTTTATGAATTTATTTGACTTAAAACTTAATTTAAGTGAAAAAATTCTTAAAAACGGGAGAATAACCTCCCGTCTAACCTTATCCAGGGAGTCGGGAGACCTTACTCGAATCCAGGAGACTCCCGTCCAATCTGGGAGAGTTGGCACCCGTACAAATCTATGTTATTTATTCGGAGCAAAAATGAGAATATATTTTTATTTTGCAATTAAATTTTTATATGAAATCTCAACTATTTTCAGAAATGCGAGCGATGACAAAGTGATTATCTATCAAAAGAAGAGGAATCAATAAAAGAGTAGTGATAATGAAGTTATTATTTTATTACTTCATAACACTTGAAATAATTGATAGTAAATAATTGCCAACAAGTAAATCCAACTCTATTCTGACCAACTCTTTCAGTGAATGCCATCAACTATTTTTATTTCAAAATTTAATATAAGTTAAATATTATCTCATAATTTCAATTTATAATCTGCAGTATTTGTCATAAATATGAATACCTTTAAAATTCTGGATAAACGAATACAATATTTATACGAACGGGAAGTTTTTGTGTATGAATCACAATCAAATGCTCTCAAGTGATTGAATAATTCATAAGATTTTTTCGCTTCTAAATTGACTGAAGATGCGATGCTTATAATGAATAGGAAAGTAATGATAAATAGTAATACGGTATAAACTAATGTAAGTTTGATAAAAATTGGTGTCTCTGCGAAAATGGTTATTTAAAGAATAGCATTTATAATTGATCCAAATATTAGCCAAATCGATAACAAATACATCGACCAGTATTTAGTGTTATAATCATTAATCTCTGAATATATAGAACTTAATGATCGAATGATATTCATAATACTTCTTTTTGATCCATGAAAACTTTCTCTCATTATTGAGTTCTGTTCTCTGATTTTAATTTTGATATAACGACAAATGAGATAAAAGTATAAACTTATATTTAATGAATGATAAGCAACTATTGAATGCAAAAGACTGTTAGGAATACCAAAAATTAAAGCATCCATAATTGAACAGACCAATGGAGTCATGTGTAAAATAAAAATAGCTATCGGTATAACTTTCTCGTTATTGAACCTAATAATCCATAATAAACGTCTGGCCTCTCGTATCAATTCATGGATTTTTTCTTTATTTGTGAGACCAATACTTTGAGGTGAAATCAATCCGAACATCATTTCAAAAATTTTGAGATCAATTAAAGTCAATCCATGTTTGAAATTATAATAATTTATAAGTTGTGGTATAAGAGCCAAAAGTTTGATAAGAATTGTAGCGATATTACGATGATATTTGATTCCAAGAAAGTAACCAAAGTCTCCATTTATGATAAATAAGTTTACATTTTCATCAGGAGTTAGTAATGAAATAATGTTTTTAATTATATTTGTGCTCAATAAGAGAGAAATGAGTAGAGGATTATGAAATTTACTTCTCTTTATGCCATTTCTTGATTCAAAACTTAATCCAATTATATACAAATGTGTGTCAGCATTTTTGAGAACTAAATTTTGAGGCAAAATTTGTGTGATATCAAATGTTTTCATCTTTGTTCACATTTTAATTGAACTTATTCTGAATATTAAAAAATATAAACTCTTGAAAATAATTATAGACTCTATTCATTTCCTACAATAATAACTTTATATTAAATGAAATTAAAATCGAAATAAAGTTAATTATAAATTTAAGTTGATATATTTTTCATATTCAATAATTATTTTAAAACGACTTTTGAAAAAAGAAATTCTATTTTTAAATTTTCAATAAAAACAATTTTATTGACGCAAATAGTGACGATCGTTAAAACTTTTTTTAGATAGATATCGTGCGGTGTTTACTAAAATGGTATGGGTATTATTTACTAAAATGGCATGGGCATTATTTATTAAAATGGCATAGGCATGATTTACTTAAATGGCTGGGCATGATTTACTTAAATTAATACTGGAATGCAGGATGGCAAAAAATAGTGATTTAGATTATTTAAAAGGCATTAACATAATACTAACAATGGAATGGCTTTATCTGTTTTTGGAACTTGATATGAATATGATCCCAGATACAATCCTTTGCCACAAAATAAAGGTTCGAAACGAGAATTTTATTTAAACGGAACTTTTAACATGCTCAAAACACCGATTTTTTAAACATTTAAAACTGTCGTTTTAATGGATTAAGGAGGTTCCAGGAGTCCAATGAAGTTGAGGATGACATCATTCGATTCAGCTCACCAAGTGGAGTAAAATGACACGCAAATCAATTTTCTAGTCCCCCAGAACCTGGCGGGCTAGGGTGTACCGGGGGGTTAGAAAATTTATTTAGGTGTCATTTTACTCCGCTTGATGTTATTCCCAACTTCATTGGACTCCTGGAAACCCCTCAATTCATTAAAAAGACGGTTTTAAAATGTTTTGAAAAATCGGTATTTTGAGCATGTTAAAAATTCCGTTTGAATAAAATTTTAGTTTCTATTGTTTACTTTGCTGCAAAGGATTATATCTAGGATCATATCAAATTTCATAAACAGATAAAGCCCTTCCATTGTAAGAATTAATAGTTCATCACCTGTTGAACTAATATTAACTCAATTAACTGTTGATGTTGATTGTGGTTATCCTGATATACCTATTAATGGTAATTACAGTAAGAATGATGAATGAAATATATAGTAATTTCGGACAACTTTTGGATAAGAAAAATATTTCGTGTAAATACAATGGACGTTGAGATGAACCTAAGATTGAGACTAAATGTTGCGTTGGGAATGAATGCGAAAGTAAGTCAACTTCTCCATTAACTTTTTATTGTTTAACATAAGAAAGTTTTTGAAACTTATATCTCAGTCACTTTAAGTTGAAAATCGAAATAAATCCATAAGTTACAGCACAATCTTTGTCAAAATTGTCATATTGTTATCGTCTGCTGTTTCTATACCGTGCCTTTTTTACCTGATAGCCACCGAAAAAGTTTAACAACTTTTTAATTACAATTAGTAGAAAAATTAAATTTTGCTTAAATATTCTTTATTTTATTCGATTTTTGTATTTCATAACACATGTTGTGTAGTCGTATTCAATCTTCAAATGTATAGAGGGATTAAACTTGAGTAAAATAATCAATTTACTGAAAATTTGATCAATAAGTAAAATTTAAGCTCATTTATTAAACTAAGAAAAAATGCGATCATATTTATTATTGGTTTTCATAGCTTTTATTGTAGTTACCCCTAAAGGTAATAATTTCAAAGTTTTCACTTTAAAAAGTTCGATATTAAAAAATTTTTCTCCAATTTTTCTCTTTAATTAGTTTATTTATCAGAGAAAATAGAATTATTTTCATTTTTATTCGAAGTATTAAATTAGCTTTTATGAATATTAATGCATTTGATAATTTATTTAAGATTGAAATAAATTTGAATATTTTTGAATTTAAATTTTCTTTTCTACAGTTGGGACAGTTATTATTTGTAAGGAAAATGGAAAAGCTTGCACTTTTGGCACTGAATGTTGTAGTGGAAAGTGTGAAGTTTCTGAATTACATGGTTCAAAGAAAGTTTGCTGTGGAAGTGCACAAGAGACAGAATGTATTAGTGTAATATCATTTTAAACCAAGTGTCATTTTTAAACGAATAAAATTTACATTAAGAAGAACTATGCATTCCATTTATTCATAACGAAGTGAACAATTTAAGTTTTTAAGATGTCTTCTTCAAAATGACAGCCTATATAAAAATATATATCTTCTAACTTATTTGCTATGATATAAACACAATTGAAGCAATTATTCCTAAATTGAGTACACTATTTGGAATGCATAGTTTATAGAGTTTATAAAATAGATATAGAAATTCTGAGTTGTGATAGAGAAAAATTATGTTTTTCCTGAATAGAAGTCTGAAAATTATCCTTTTCCTTTACTAAACTCATGTTCTCATCTTTGAATTTTCTGGTTTTCAAGATGAATCTTAACCTCAATTATTTTGTAATCAATTGTATCTTAATATGAAACTTCAAAAGCTTTGCAAAACTATGCATAAAGCTTAAGCCTGAGCCTAAACTCTTTTTCATATAGAGTTAATAGCGCATGATTTAAGTGTTACGTATTAGTCGATTTTGCTATAGATAAGCGTTCAAATAGCACAATGTTTAGGAAAGCTAATGTCTACGGCCATATCACGCTGAAAACACCGGTTCTCGTTCGATCACCGAAGTTAAGCAGCGTCGAGCCGGGTTAGTACTTGGGAGGGAGACCACCTGGGAATACCCGGTGCTGTAGGTTTTTTTTCTTAATTTGATTCAAAATATGTATTATATTTAAGTGGATTAATTTTAATATTAAGTTTTCTTAGCTTATAGATTAAAATTATATCATTAAATTCATTGGTATCTCATTATAAAACAAAATTAATATCTAAAATTTAATCTGAACATTTTAAAGTTTAATAATTATTCTTCATATATATCTAGATTAGTAAAGCTTCTTTTTCAAAAATATAAATGTTCACTCACTTACACCAATAGATTCTTTGTCACAATGTCTTTCAATGGACTTGAGGGCTGCCATCCGTCCAGATTTCGCCTGGACTGTCCAGATTTCAGCTATCATGTCCACTTTTAGGATAAGGGTCCCCCTTTGCTATTTACATGTTTTGACGAAAATCTGAAAAAATTATACCTTAGCCCCCCCCCCTTTAAGAACCTATTTTGTCCAGACGGACCTTCATCAAAAGATGGGAGCCCTGATGGACTTGCTTGTTTTATTTTATTGTACTGCATTACATTAGTTTCAAATATAAGTTATTGATTGCTATAATATAAATTAAATAGATAATGCACATTAGGGACAAGGATTAAATTCTATGCTCTTATTATAGATTTTTTAATAGTGAATGTTAAAGCTTATTTTTGAAGCATAAGGCACCAAGATCTAGAGATTTGGGGAGGGTGCCATTTCAAGTATTCTCGAAATTTAGAGGGTGGGTCAAAACTTTATGGATTTGAATAACAATTTTTCCTTTAAAAAAATTTCCCGCCAAATTTTTTTTTATAATTTTTCTAGACATTCAGAAATATATATTTTTAACATTTTTATTGAGAGGAAGCAAAGAATGGTCTCGAAATACACTCTTTCAGTAAACTAAAAGTAAGAAAAGTGGGTACAAAAGTATAGTTTTCAAGTGAATTTTTAAAAATCTAAGGGGGACCAAAGGATATTTTTTTAGAAAACTTTAAAAAATCAAAGGGGGTCCCAAGGTATCACTTATTCAGTAAACTTGAAAAAACACCAAAGGGAAACCAAGGTATTAATATAATTTTTCATTTTCTGATTTTCTTGGAGGGGGATTGTACACCTACCCCATGGTGCTCTATGCTTAAACTATTGAAGGGGTAAATGTTTGAAAATTTAAAAAAAAATTATTAGCTTGTAGTTCATGATTTGAAAATCATAATTAATTAACAACAGTATTACACTATTAATTATGGGAAGGAGACCACCTAGGAATAACCGGTGCTGTAGACTTTTTCCCGGTTTGGTTCTAAATATATTTTTTATGAATTCCTGTTCTTCAACGTTACTATAATATTCAACTAAATGCTTATAAAAATATTATTAAACAACCTTATTAAACAGAGATATTACCTAAAATTTAACTTTTTCAAATATTCAACTAATCTAACTATATTAATTTTTTAGACTAAATTAGTTCCATATTATTTGTAACTTATTATTTTCAATTAAAAAACACGATGGAGTGTTAATATTCAAAACTACATCAATGGCTGTTCTAGTTAACTTTTTTCCAACATCAGATGAATCATTGGTTATTCTTACTTTCCATTGCATTGTATCAATTAAAGTATTTTCAGTTTGAAAATTTTCAACACTATAAATATATACGATCAAACGTTAACCCTCTGTAACTTACGCGTATCTAACAGCGTAAATAACGCGTGATTTACATCCAAATTTAAGAGTAAAAATAAACCTCAATACCATCTATACTATGAGTAACCATAAAAGCTTATAAAACTGTTCACTATATCCATAAGTTTTATTTTGTATTTGTCTCAATAAATTTTGTCTTTACATTTTGTATAATATTCTGAACAACAAACCAGTACTAGTCTATAAATGGGAAAGACTGTAGTATGCATTTATATATTGCTAAAAATACTAATGTTTAGTACATGTTAACATTTTTTGAAGAAGAGCCTAAGGTTTAAGACTAAAATACTAAAAGGTATACATTGAGACATATACACATATAAGTTTTCATTTAATTATTCAACTCTTAATAAATGAGAAAATATTATAGAAATAAGTCTTTAATAAGCTTTATCGGGAAAAGTTAAAACAAAAACAATATAACATATGAATGATTTGAGACACATTGAGACGAGAATTGCATAAATGGGATGTTAAGGTATCCATAATTGAGCCTGGAGCATTTAACACTAAAATACTCTCTGAGTGCACTATCAGCTCCATTGATAAGTTATGGGACGAAACTACAAATCAAATAAAGAAAGCTTATGGACAGAAATATTTTGAATCCCAGAAAAATACTATCTATCAGTTTAAAAAGGATTTCAAATCAAGTGATAAATTAAATCTTGTGGTCAATGATATGATGGATGCAATTAGAAATATTGAGCCGAAAATCAGTTACAGTCCGATTGACGGAATTCTTATTCGAATCGCTTTAGCCGTTTGTTATTATCTTCCGAATAGATATTATGATAAGTGGACATATTTTTTGAATGATTGTAAACCTGATCTCATTCAAGAAAGTGGATGAATAATTGAATTTTATACTGCTTTTTAACATTAATCCAACCTAATATCTGTATTATTCATATCAAGAATAAACTTTTAAAACTTGATCGAGAGGTAGAGGTTGAAAATCCCATCTTTCAATGTCAAACTAGTTAAAAATCTTATATATAAATTTATTATTTTCACTGCAAAAAAGTGTTTACTCCCCCCTTTGCATCATAATCTCCCAGAACCAACCCTTTTCGAGGTAGTCACCTGTGCACCAGAAGTGGGTGCGGGGGTTATGGATGGTTCGGCCAACACTTAATCAAATAATTAAGTAAATAAATATATTTCTAAACAATACTTTATAATTGATTAAAGTTTCACTTTATTATGAATGGCTTAAATGCCATACGAACCTCACGATAGGCTACATAATACTGATCAACATTGAGTTACTGTTTGAGGGCCTTATACATAAACTATTGTTGTCTGAGGTTTGGCTAAGGGTTGAGGTGTAGTTCAGTATAGAACTGAACTTAGAGTGTATAATGATTGGGTCTATTGATTGTTGGGGTTCAGTATAAACTGATTATCATAGGTTATACAATGAATTATATTAATGAAAATTTAGATCTCATATTCGACATATGTGTTAATGCAGAGCTAAACATATCCAACAGAGTTTATAAGGCTTCCATTATTATGTAGGGAATAATATAACTATCAAATATAGTTTGAGCGCTTTATTTCAAATTTTAAATTGCTGTCAGAGTCAAATGTATTAAAACATTTATATAAACAAAATTTTTATTCATTTTATTTTGATTCAACAATTATATTAAATTAGATTGTTTTGCAATAGATTTCATTAATTAAATTTTCGAATGTATACAAAGTCTTAATTAGTTATAAATGATT
>JAQFZT010002183.1:0-12349 GCA_034696325.1 Camisiidae sp. | reverse complement strand
GGGAGGAAAATTTCTAGGCCATAGAAATATTTCTAGAAACTTTCTCATCAAAAGATAATTTCTAGAAATTTTCCAACGCTAGCTATAAAGCTAAAGGGATCCCAACAGATTTTCTATTCATATTTATAGGTATTCATAATAATGGCTTTCACAAAGTTTAATAAAGCATGTTTTATGGCCAAGATGACCACCTCTCACGGAACGTCCGGGAGAATCCCGGAATATGGATTCAACCTTCCGTCTCCCGGATGAGTATCTTCCGGGAGGAGAGAGTCTCCCGAAATTAATAAACGTCTCAAAAAATGATCGAATTGTTAACTAATCATTATTTTCGTTGAAGTTTAAGCATTTAAATAGTTTTATAAGAGTTATTAAACTCCAAATTCCTGCAAATTTTATTCATTGTTTCGTGCTTTTGTACATAAATTCTATGATTATTTACATTTCAGCAGTTTATTGATTAGTTTTTAGGTCAATCTCCCATTTTATCAAAACATTTTAACATATTTTTCGTTTTGTTTCTAACTAACATGGGGAAACAGAAGCTCAAAAGATCACAGCTACTTGAATTATTGCAGATGAATGAGCTTGATATTGAACTTTTTGAGAATTCTTCGAGGTTCAGCTTTAGCTTAGCCTAGCTGAAGCTCAAGCTTAGCTTATGCACTACACTATTTTCAATAATTACTAAGTAAGAATTTTGTAACTTTTAAATTGAGGTTTATTCGAACTTGACTTATAATATTTCAACAGGAATGTAGATATTTTGTGGTTACTCACAACAATTTATTTGCAGGTTACGGATGGGTACATGTGCAAGGTATTGCGGCTGCGGATGCACGAATTTCAGATGCCCATTTAAAATTTTAAGCTTCATTTGACTCTCAAAAAGTGCTTACTTCCCCTATGCATATGAAATCTCCTGGAACTAGCCTTTTCAAGGTGGTCACCCTGTTTATGGCAGATCACTTTAGCTTTATTGACCCTCGAATACCTCTTCACAAGCTTATTATCATCGGAAGAGCTGATAGACTTTGCAATTCTTGAATCATATCTAAAGTGATTGATTGTATTTTCTAAATTTGATCAGAAGTTAAGTTATTTTTGATTATTTGAAATTTTAGTGTTTTTCTTAAATTCAAACTTACACTTAAAATAAGTTAACAGTAAACAGTAAATAATATTTTTTGAAATATATAAGTTTATCGCTTATAAAGGAAAAAGAAACCCTATCATAAACTGTACTCTATTTGAACCTTGAAAGAAAATCCTTTGAACACTAATTCAAATAAATGTTTATTTAAGTTCAGTTTCATATTGATTATGTCTATTGTCAAGGATTTGTTCCATTAAAAACAACCCTAATTGAGACATTAGAGTCTTATGTAAAAACAGTTATAATGAGAACAAGAGAAACTTTGCAATACTTACTTTTACATCTAATCTCACGAAATAAAGAAAAACATTCATTATGTTTACTCTCAAAGTGCTTAATCTACCTTTGAATCAGAATCTCCCGAAACTTATACTTTCCGAAGTGGTCACTCTGTGTATATTCTTAGTATAAAAAAAATTTTAAATTTCATCAAATCTATTCATTAAATCTTATTTTTAAGAATCTATTCGCTTTTTCTTATTGTAGCTTTTAATTTTAAAGATGATCCGAAACAACTGCACTTCTCTCAATTTGAATGCTATGTATAGTTAAATGAAAAATTACACATTTGAAGCGCGAAAACTTGAGGCGCCTCAAGGACTAAACCTCATACTGTGTTAGGATTAATCCAACTCTTGATAAGATAATTTTATTCTATCCTTATATTGGTATCCTCCAGATTGACCAACAAATATTAAGCAAATAGTTATTGACTAAAAAATAAAAGCTCAACAAATCAAATCTCATAATTCATAAAATAATCAGGAAAATCAATGAAACTATTACTAATTTGACTGAAAACTTTGATAATAATGGAAAATCAAGTTTAGTTTTCATGGATGTTGTTTCTTATTTGTTTCTAAGAAATAAATTACAATTTAAATTCAATTCAAATAATTACAGTAAGTATCTTTATTTAACACAATATTCAGACTACATTATAATATTTTAGAAAGGGTTAAATTTGTCTTCAATTCTTGAATAAAATATTTTATGCCTAAAATTCTCTAAAAACCTTTTATTTAAATGAAAAAATTTGACAAAAATCATAAATAAAATTCACTTACAGAGAAAATAACAAATTATAATTATAGAGAAAATAATTTAATACTATTTGAGCATTACATGAATGAACTGCTGCTCAATAGTTATCTTAACATAAATTTGTTGGACATTTATTTGTTGTACTTTTTTTTGTTGGGCTTTTAATTTTTAGTCAAATATTTGTTGGGCTTTTAATTTTTGGTCAAATATATGTTGGTCAATCGGAAGTAAATTTTTTATTTCATTCAACTGATGTTATTGTGTAAATAGTGAGGGAAATTTTTATATTTGAACTTAAATTCAATGATCTTAATAAAGCTTCGTTAATCAAGTCTTTTAATTGATAAGTTCAAGTCTTCAATTAAATTTTCTATCCTGGGGTTTAATTAGAATTTTCGGGTATTCTATAGAATATGGGACGAGCTCCCCAGGGGTGTGGCACATATATGGTGATAGCCCAGGACCTCAAACACTTGAAAATAAAACTTAGTGTTGCGAGGCCCCCCGGATCTGGAGTAATAACGAAAAAACTTTAAAAAATTTAAGCATCATCCTTTGTCTCTAAACGATTTTTTGAGGATCTGTACATATAATTGTGAACATAACAATCATCTCAACTCACTCACAAAATTTGGTCATTGTCATTCAAGCGGTTCTCGAGATATTAAATAAAACAAAAAAACCCAATTATTATTATTAGGTGCCTCATACCCAAAAAACCCCCAAAAAACCTGGGCTAACTTAAGTAAGATTAGGTAAGATTGGGTAAGGTAATATATTTTCGAGGAGATAAGGTTGAACCAAACCCAATAAGCTCAGTAACCTTGTACGAGTCTCAATGATAAAAGCAATTTTTCTGGTTTCTGAATTTTATTGGGAAGTATCTTCTCAGATTCTCTTCAAGAGTATATTATGAGAGATGGAATATGGGCTTTATTTCCACTTGGCCATAATAACAACTACCTTCTTCAGTGTAATTCATCTAAGCTCTACTCTTTACCAAATATATTATAAAGTTTTAAAAAATACTTTCTTGAATATCTCGAGAACAGCTTAAGCGACAATGACCAAATTTTGTGAGTGAGTTGAGATGATTGTTATGTTCACAATTATGTGTACAGATCCTCAAAAAAATCTCTCAGAGACAAGGGATAATGCTTAAACTTTTCAAAGTTTTTTCGTTACTACTCCAGAACCTGAGGGCCTCGGAACACCAAATTTCATTTTCAAGTGTTTAAGGTCCTGGGCTATCACCATATATGTGCCACACCCCTGGGGTCTTGTCCCATATTCTATAGTTTATCCGAATTTTCTGTCACATTTCAGATGAAATTTTCTCTATTTTTGTGATTTGTTAAAGTGTATTCCTATGAGTGATGCATACATTGTAACTTACAGTTCCTGCTAATTGGAAGCATAGTTTTGCTTAAAATGAAATATATATTCAGTGTTAGTTCCGTTCTTTATGTCGATAGAAATTATTTATAGTTCATAGAAAAGGGATTATCACATGTTAATCGTATCGAGGACATCTCATTAATTTGCAATTATTTCAATGTAAATTTTGCTTTCATATTTGAAGTTGAATATAATTATTAGATTCAACTTGAGATTGATAGGGGAAATTTGCATCGAAATAATTGCAAACTAATGAGATGTAGATATGACTCAATATGTTTAATGAAATAAAAGGATAGAATAAAACTTTCTTATCAAAAGTTAGATTAATCCTAACACAGAATTAATGTTCGGTCAGTTTAGGACTTGATGGCGTCTTAAGTTTTCGCGCTTTAAATTTAAAAATTTTCATTTAGCTATACATAGCATTCAAATCCCAAGAAGTACAGTTATTTCGGATCATCTTTAATTTGTAGCTGACTTTCAGGACAGGTTTGTCAGTATACAAACATTTATTAAAGTTTCACAAAATTAAAGTTACATTTTTAATACTAATACACAATGTTGTCGGGTCTGTAAATTTACGTAACTTACAGCGTAAATTACGCGTATTTTAAACCACAAATCATAATTTACGCATAAATTACAAGCCAATAACTGATTTTTTTGGTGAAAAAAATTAAAGTTCACAAACTCATCCAAAATTTTCAAATATTGCAACTTAAATATAATTAATTTCAGCAACGAGTGCTTGTATTGAGCATGTTTTAATAAATTATTGTGAATTTCACTTAAAAGATCACTACAAAATTAATTGTATAGTTAAACACTTTTAAGTTTAAACTAATTTGCTAACAATCAGTTTAAGCTATGATGTTGCTGTTCCACCGGAGCTTTCTTGGCCAGAGATTCCCGATATAAGAATAATATACTCTGAATCTATAATCTATGCTGAGTCCAAATATATAGTTTTTATTCATCGTAAATGACTAGTGACGAAATTATAAAATTCCCGAAAATCTACCTGAGCTTTCTTGGCCAGAAAATTTCTGAATACCGAATAATGTTTTATGATCTATAAGTCATGCCGGTAATTATCGGTCATATTATAACATTGATCGCAAATGAACAGTCAGTGAGAAAAAAATTCCCAAAAAATCGACCGGAGTTTTCTTGACCACAGAAATTTGAAAATTCCGATTATACAAATGGAAATTCATCTTAAATTGAGTTGAATGAACCATGTTTCAAGGATCGTAACTGCTAAACTTAGGAATTCTAATAAAAAAATTTTAAAATTCAACAATTTTGATAAAATTGGACTAAAATAGGCATAAAGTTAATTTCGATCCCCCAATTAACGATTTTTAACCCTTTAGCTTCACATTTAGCGTTGCCAGATTTCTCATATGTAATTCCTTGACTTTTGAACATATCCCTCAATTTTATCCGGTACATCCCGGTACATTCCAGTACATTCCCGTACATTCCGAGACAAAAATTTTTCAACAGGACGTAATGGAGTTTTATTTTTTCTAGAGAAATATATTTTGGTATTTTATTAAGTTGTGTTCTTGTTTTAAGGCTCTAATTAGTTGATTTTTATTTGCTATAAATATATTGAAATCATTTAATTTTTTACAAATTGTCGCATTTGCCATATTAACATTGAATCTACTCCTATCACTTCCCAAATATTCTTCATTGTGCTAAAGATGCGTTCAATGAAATCGTTACAAAAAGAATAGCCTTAACTGCTTTGATAATATAAGACAGATTTGGTAAATAATTACCTGTTAAAAGTTTGTGCACTTAAAATTGAAATTATAAAATTTAGAAAAAATATAAATTCAGCAAATTTTTTTTGACGAAATGCAGAAATAAGTGATCGTTATAGTCGATTTTGTTACAGCTTTTGACAACTAATGTGAGGCCTTCAAGTTTAAAAGTTTAAAGTATTCAGAATACTGTATTCTCAATCATAGCGTTTCATAATTTATATACATTGATTATATATATAATCAGACCTCCAAAAGTATCATAACCTTCATTCCAGGGCATTTGTATGTTAAGGAATGATCCTTTCCTTTGGTCGGGACTCATAGGTCAATTCCGGTACTGTACCGGCCATTCTGGGACGTCTGGCAACGTTATTCACATAGCATAATAATCTTCGATATATCCTCTTTCTTCTCAAGCTTTTGTGAGTTTAAATCATGAAAAGAGACTTATATTGTAAAAAATTATGACAATTTGTGAAATAGATGTAGAAAATTTCTTATGTCAAAGTTAACCCATAATTCACATAATTAATAAATATATAAATCGAGAAAAAAAAGAATTCTGTGAATTTATTATGTCATTGTTCGAGTCATTCATTCCTTTATTACCAAATTCGGATTTATATCTGAAAGACATAAAAAATAATGATTTATTATTTCAATTTTTTTTCTGAAAAATCAAACCAATTCATATATCGCTATCTCTTCACATATTTCCTCTCATATTTATGTCTTTCTAAATAAAATTTATTTCAATATTACTAGCCATTCCCGTTACTCCCGCAACTTATATTTGAATTAAAATCAAATGTTTTTCCCTTTTATCTTGAAAATTTTTTGAGAATAAGAGTCATAGCGCGCGTTTCTATAAATCTTAACTTGAATGAAATGTGCGCGTTATTTGCAATAATAGCGTTTGCTTTTTCTCAATAAGTAATAAGTAGAGCAACTGCTCGCGCTTAAGAATCAAATGATATTATTGACGACACACTTACACCCACACACACTAACATAAAATAATTAGTAGTATAGATTTGCAGTAATGAAAAAATAAGCTAATTAAGAATAATTTAACATTAAACTGAATTAAATTAATTAACTTTAATATGAATTTTATCCTCAATTTACAAGCAATTCATTCATCTAAGAAGTTAACACTCGCAACTCAATCTCGTAAATTAGAAATAGCATGTTGATTTGAATTTACCACAGCTTAAATGCATATTTTATTATTGATTTTAGGCACGTTATTGACTCACTTTCAATACATTAAATGAAAAAATTTTAAGAGGGCTTTTACATGAATTATGAAAATTAATAACTTAATAAACCATAAGAGGTTCGACAAAATGTTGCCAAGTGAACTATATTCAATTTTTTTCTTACTAAATATTTCCTGTTGAGAAATCAAAATATCATGTTTCATTGCTATTATTGAGAAAAGTGCTAAGAAATTATGCAATTAAGTAATGAATTTTAAAATGGGGAGAATATTAAGATATTTTTCTTCTCTATCTGTATGACTGGATGTTTGTTTCAAATTTACGACATCTCAAAAGTAAATTTATCATACGAAACAAAGACTGTCATTAAATATGATAACGAATTAATGATATCACTGCCTTCTATTACGATTTGCAGTTCAAAAGATATTTTATTAGAAATGAAATTTATCGAAAATTATTTCCAAATTCAACGAAGAAAGTGTTTACTGAGAACACAATGAGAAAATTAATGTATATTTGAATGACTTGAGTATTAAAGAACAGTTCAATTCTTTATTCTCAGTAAAAGAAATTTCAGAATTTAATTTTTCAGTTTTGAGTACAATTGCTGTTTAATTTAGTGGAATCAATGATTCAGTTATTTTAGGCTTTCTGTTATAAATAAAGATTTGAATTTGAATTTGAATTAATTACACGGAAGAGTATCTGAAATATGAAAAAATATTTCCAATAAGAATATTGATAAGTTATCGTCAATTCTGTTTCACATTATTCTCATAATTTATTGAAGAATCCGATAATCAATACCTAATCGATTATGACACAAACACGAGAAATGTTTTCAATTAAATATATCGATACCTATTGAGAGTCAGTAAATTCTGACATTACTTACTCTTTCTTACTTTTTAAAGGGTTTTAAAAGTGATCAAATAATTCCGATAGATCTAGTATGAATTTAATTTCTCAAACTCACTGGGGGATCAATTTTTCTCAAAGGGGACCAAGGTACTTTTTCGACTTGACGGGGAAGGTCAACACCCGCTTGCACCCCCACCTATTCTTCACATCTGATTGTGTGTGATAGAGTCTGTTGTTCTAAACAGTATCCATGGGTTGGAAATGATTCAGGAAATTAATGTCAAATATTTTCTATTTATTGGCTTTAATATTATCTATTACGATTACTTATTAATTTAAAAGAATAAGATTTTAAAATATTGAAATTAGTTAAATTTTGATTTTTAACTATTCATTCAAATATTTGATAATTAGATTACTAATAGATTTCTTGTTTAGGAACTTTCTTCAATTATAACTAGGGTCGCGCCTTTGGTGCTTTTAATTGATATTAAAATTGGGTGACTTAATTAAAAACCTATTAAAAAATTTGGAAATCGGTTTAAATTGACGACTGGAAAATTTATTTCTCGGAATTCGACTTAAATATATTGACTTTTGAAATTTCATTCAAATATTCCCTGAATTTAGTTTTATTTAAGACTAGGATAAGTGATATTTTGGTTGAAACTTATATTCATATCCGAAACTGATGAGCCACAATAATGGCGAAGCCCTCATTTTGAAACTCTGTCAAAAATATCTTTTACTCAAATAAAGTTATTATATACCAATAGCCACTTTTACTCGATTTCATAATTGGAACCCTTTTTTGAAAACCACTGTGCTTCAATTTGGATTAAAAAGCACCAAAGGCGCGGCCCTAATTATAACTTAATAATATAACAACTTATCTAAATACAATGATCCGAATAATTGTATAAATATGAATCACATAAAATAAGCTATTTTGCGAACTTTATAGATCAATACCTTACAAGGACTTTTTAATTGATGAAATTATTTCTTAATTTTAATGATATTTAAATAATTTTCAATTAAAATGATCACAAAAACTTATTAAAAACAATAGTAAAAGTATTTCACTATTAGTTGCAATACTTTTACAGCTGTATGTGTTATTATGACAGCATATATAAATTAAGACTAAAAGCGCGAATAATAAAACCTCTATATTTTCTAAATTTTGGCTTCTTAGAAGCAATTTTTATTTTTATTTACTTATGGTTCTATTAATTTTTACCAAAAAATTTAAAAAATCGGTTCCTGATAACCACCTAGAAGTCCTTGTTATAGGATTAGTACATGAAATATCCAATTAAATATATCACAACTTTTTAGTTTTACGAGTTATGTTCATTCAAAATCAAAGTGGGGGACAAACACTTTTTGAAGGTGAAGATCTCAATATCATGTAAAACATAAATACTATTAGTTTTATTATTTTGTATTTCTATGAGTTCTAATATTAAAAATGATAATCATTGTAATCACTTTCAAACTACAAATGCTAGAACAAAGAGCCAAAAATATTATTCTAAGGAGATTCCGAATATTTTGAATTAGTAATGTTTAAAACTACTTCATTTAAACTTTGCTTAGTAAGTTGCTCCAAATGTTTTGTGAATAATCCTGGATTTTCACCACATTTTGTACTATTCAACAGATCCAATTTTTTTCTTATAGGTATCAGCAAATTTTGTTTCAAATCTGAGTTCCATTCAAAATCTCTGATCGAAAAAAAGATGGCTCCGAAAGCTGAATTGTTATTATAGAAAATTGAATTAGTGCCATGAAGAAGAGCTGTCCCGTCTTTTTGAGCACTATCACAGAGTGGTCCATAAATACAATGTTCTGGTAGAAAGTTCCATTTACAGGGCATTATCAATAATTTATCAGGATAGTAGTTGAAGTAAACCATAAAGATGTCCTGATCAAATAATGCAAGTAGGGGATCATATCTTTCAATAATGGGCTCAATTTCATCAAAGAATTTGACTTCTCTCATCCGACTCAAGTTCATTGGCAAAACACCTGAATTCAATCCAAACCTAGTGATAAATGGGGCTGTTTTTCTGTTCAAATTGATATTAGTCTTAGGATTCATGTTATCAGTTGCCATTGCGGCCAATTGTAAATGATTCATTTGATTGAAATAATTCCATAACTCATCAACTGGTGATAAAAAGATAACATCGCTATCAACGTGAATAACCAAATCGTGATGAGGTAAAACCAACTGAGAAATAATCGTAAAATCTTAATTATAAATTCAAATTATTTCCTTTAAGTCACTTACTGGATAAAGTAATCTTTGTGCTGAGCATGGCTTAAATGCTTTCCCCATTTAGCAGGATCTTTGACTTTAGGAAATGAAGGAGTTATTATCTCAAGACTCATCTGTTTGAGTATATTTTTAGGCCATTCCAGAATCTTCCAATTAAAATATTAAAACATTTTTCATGTTTAATGTATAATATCTAATAAACAATTATTCACAAATTCTCTCATTGTTTAATTATTGACCATGATTAAGAAAAATTTCTTTTACTGATCATCCACTCGAGAAGTCTAAAATTATTATACCCACTCTAAACGTATTCAAAATAATTTTTTAAAACCGTCTAAATCTAAAATTTGAGATAGTATTTAGTTCAATTTCTTAACACAAGCCAAAAGGCTATTTTATATTTTATCTGTGACCAGTTAAACATCATTAAAACCGGTTGAAATTCACATACTCAAACATTGGTTGCCGAAAATGAACTAAAATGGGTTCTGGGAGTCACATTCAGGTTCAAACATGTGCAAAGGGAAGGTTTGGTGCTGTCCTTCCACGGCACATACGAACTAACTTACCTTCTTTATCAACGATATTTTAATATCATCAGAAAAAATTAAGAAATGTATCTTTTTTTTGGTTGTGATGAGAGCAGATTTCATCATCACTAATGTCTGTTCCATCACTTCTCCACCACAACAAGTAACAGCTATTCTGATAGACTCAACTATAGGTGTACTGGAAAAAACATTCCTAATAGCAGTCATATTAAGTTCTACATACAAGTAAGAAAGCATAACTTTAACAAAAATATAAAATTTTCGAATATAAAAGAAAGTAAGTTTTCATGAGCGGTATCAGGCTCTCCCTTCGATAACCTGTACCTATTCGAAACATTGACACCCAAAATTTTCAAAATTCGAGACTCAATATTAAATTAACTCATCATAAATTAATTTAAAGCTTTATTTTCAAATCAAGAATAATGTCTAAAAAGTTTTGGAAAGTTATAGGTTTAAAAATAAATCATTGAGAAATTAGATTACAAAGATTACAATTGCTATCAATTCCAGAGTGATTTACTCAGACCTGTGCAAGCTCCATCAGGCCAGAGGGAGGTCATTTTGAAAATTGCGAGAAATCAAGTTGGGGGATCAAACTCATTGGATTTAAACGACAATATTTTCCACAAAAACAATTATCCGCCAGAATTTTTGGTGATACAGGAGAATTAAGGTATGGGGTTGTTAGTGGGAAGCTAGAAAGTCCAGAGTGATATCAATCGATAGATCTTAACAAGCAAAAATGATTACCTCCGGCGCTATATTGCGCCCTCCATTGAACCTAAACAAAACCATACATAATCCTACCCAGAAAAAATAAATCGGTCCGAGGGGAGCTTTCTTGGTCAGAGATTTCGGACATGTTATTATATATTCTGAATCTATAGCTCAAGCTGAGTAAAACATTTCTCAGTCCGAGTCCCGAAAATCAATAGTTAAAAAATTTAAAAATTCCCGAAAATCGACGGGAGTTTTCTTGGCCGGAGAAATCCTGAATACCGAAAATATTTTCTTGATCTATAAGTCATGCCGATAATTATCGGTCATATATCATCTACCTCAAATCAATAGTTTACGAGAAAAAAATTTCACGAAAATTGACAGGAGTTTCCTTGGCCACGAAAATCCAGAAAATTTCTCAATTAAAATTGAACCTTAGATCAATCAAGTCAGATGAACTTAGTTTGAAGTATCGCCAACTAATTTTAAGCACAAAAAATTGATGAAAAAATAAGTTTTTCGTTTAAAATCAAAATTTATTATAAAAATGCGGTCAACTGAGACCGACTCTGGTTCAGTGGGAGCTGTGGATATGAAGAAAATTAATCGATTCAGCTCGATAATCAAAGTAGATGAAATCAAGAATCAAATTCTAGGCACCCCTCCCTGGAACATAGTTAAGTGCCTCGAACCAACCCTTAAAAATACAAATCTCCTCGAGCAATAGTCCCAGGTGACTAATTTACTGACGTTGTTTAGCCAGGTCGAATGACACCCTCTTTAACTTTCTAGCCTCCTGATATTGGAATATTCACACCAAAACCTTCTAAAAATCCAAAAAAATATTTATCTGAATCAAAATTACGAAATAGCTATCTTATTTACGAATATAAAGACAGGTTAAATAGCTATTCTATTTTTTTCACGTGACCTGCTAAACCTCATTAAATAGGGTGAGAAATAAATAATTAAACATAGTTTACCGGAAATTAACAAAAAAGAGTTTTGTGGCCATAAACAGGTTCAAACATTTGCAGGTGTTTATGCTTGATGCCGATATACCCGGCGCATTCAAACTCAGTTTTTTAGTAATTTTAATTGTACTTATATATTTAATAAAATATTTGAATGGTTTTTTCGTAGCCTAGTCCCGGACCTGGATCAAGGTGTTAGTGATGAGCTAGAGACTCAAGAGTGGTACTCAATTACTGTACAGCCGATCATTTCTAAAGAACCCAACTCAATGAAAGAGCTAAAATGTTTTAACATCTCATGAAACATATCAAAATTTTGTTGTTATTTCAAATCATATTCAACTC